>PVLC010011108.1:17038-48181 GCA_004027655.1 Graphiurus murinus
CCTTCTTTCCTTCCTTCCTTCCTTCCTTCTTCCTTCTGCCTTTCTTCCCTCCTTTCATTATTTTGCTGGGGATTGAACCCAAGGGCATTCTATCTCTGGGATACGCTCTAGCCCTATTTTATTTTATTTGGAAACAGGGGCTTGCTAAGTTGCTGAGAGCCTTGCTAAGTTGCTGATGCTGGCTTCAAACCTGTGATCCTCCTGTCTCCGCCTCCCAAGTACTGAGATTACAGGTATATACCACCAAGCCTGGCTTAAGTTTCTAATTCATAAAAATTATACACAGAAAGATGCTGAGAACTAGGCTTCAGCCTGGAGCCCTAAGGCTGACTCTCACGCTGCTGTGGACCAAGGCCCTCCACTTGTTCCACACCTGGACAGCCCATACTGAGACCACAGCCCTTGCTGACATTTACCCATTGGACAGCCTGCCTGGGACCAGGGCCCCCAGACCAGTCCAGCTGCAGCTCCCATGGCTCTTGGGTTCAGGAACAAGAAAGAACTATGCCAAATTTGGGGTATTTATCACCAGCCTCTGACTCCAGTTAAAACTTTTTGAACATGTTTGCGTAGGTTGTTAGGGATAATCTTGCTTACTCTTGCATGCCTCAACTCCTTTTAGAGTCTCACTATCATCTTGTGAAAGGCGGCCTGAGCATCTCAGCTGTGTAGACTCAGAGCAGAAACAGGGCGGCCCTGAGAAGCAGAGGCCTTGGGGTCAGCAGAGGCCTGGAGACCAACCAGTTCTGAGTTTGCAGAAGCCTAACAGGGAACCTAGGATGCCAGACAATGGACTTTGAAGCCTGAAGGTAGTTGCACCTCAGTTCTGCAGGGTGGGGCCCCTGGCTGCTATTTTTGTTACCTGGATATTTTCTATCTCAACATTTGGAGAACACTGACCACATGTTTGGCATTATGCTAAGTGGTTTGCTCTTACTGAATCTTCCCCACCACCCAAAAAAGTGTGTACTGCTATCTGCACTTTATAATAGAGGAACATGACATGCAAATTCACAGCTGGTAAGTAGTAGATTTATTTCTAGCTCTGGCTTAACACTTTCCATGGGTTCCTGATTACTTACACATTAAATATCACTTTTCTTCAATGGCCTCCAAGACTTTGCGGGATGTGACCCAGCTGGCTTCTCTGCCTGAACTCTTAGTCGTCTCCTTCTTCCCCTCCCTGCTCCAGCCTATTGGACACTAGAATCAAGAGAAACCAGCACATGCTCATTTTCATCTCTGGGTCCTGCAGCCATTGCTTCTTCTTGCTGCTCTAGCTTTCCCCTCTCTCTTAGCCTGGATGATCTTGATTGTTCTGTCCCTTAGATGCCCCCACCATCTCCCTAAGTGTCATGCACACTCACACTCAGCCACAGAGTACAGATTAGGGTGCATGAAATCCTCTGCAAGGCTCCAAGTCAACAAAATAAGTATCATAAGGATTGGTAAAGTGGTAAAAGTATGGCAGGATTTGATTTTTTCCTAGTTGAATTGCTAGAAAGTGAGAGAGAAAATGAGAAATGGTTCCATTGACTGGGTGAATGAATGATAGAGCTGTAATGGCAATGGGCAAATGTCTGGAATCAAGAAGTGCATCACAGGCTCTGCTTTCACTCACTCACATATGATAAGCCCTGTCAACAACATTTCATATCTATCCACTCATCCACTTTTTTCTTCTCTTATTTATCATTCTGATTTCTAGTACTTTGAATTTACTTGAGTTTTTAGATTTCCTTACTTGGAGCATTAATGGGTGTGGTAAAAGGACTAATGGACCCCCAGGTATATACACATCATAGTCCCTGGAAGTAGTGGACATATTAGATTGCATGGAAAAGGAGAGTCAAGGCTGCTAATCAGCTGATGCTATGGTAGGGATATTATCCTGGATTCTCCTGGGAGCTTCAGTAATCACCAGGGCCCTGAAAGCGGAAGAATGACACAGAAAAGGCCAGAGTAGAAGGTGACATCAGAAACCTTCTGTCATGTAAGCTTCTAACATTGTAGGAATTTGTTATATCAGCAATAGGAAACTAATACAGTGATGACTATAAAAATGTCTGTGGGAAAGTCCTCTTTGTACGTCTAATGTTTAAGAGTCTAGGTCTGAGGCTGCCTGGATTCCATCCTTGGCTCTTGAGATGTTGATTAAACCCTAATAGTGCTATTGTGAAGATTAAGTGAGTTAATATTTCTAAAGTGCTTAAAATGGTACTACTAAAGGTCCAGCAAGTTATTGATATTAGAGCTGAGTATGGTGATACATGCCTATAATCTCAGTACTTGGGAGGCTGAGACAGGAGGATTATAGATTTGAAGCCAGCCTTAGCAACTTAGCAAGGCTCTCAGAAACATAGTGAGACTTTGATTCAAAATAAAAAATAAAATTGGGCTGTGGGTTTAGCTCAGAGGTAGAATGCCCCTGGGTTCAGCCCCTAGTATGAAAAAAATTGATATTATTATTATTATTATTATTATTATTATTATTATTATTATTACATTCCTTTGCTGATCATGCCACCCTATCAGGGTCAGCTCTAATTTGCAAATACATTTGTATTTAGTGAACACTTGATTCACCTATATACAGAGAAACAGTGAAAACCCCAATAGCCTAATTAGAAGATATGGGTTCAAACCCTAGCTTTGCATGAAAGCATTGGTATGTTAAAAGAACTCTATTTGAGATCTAAATATATATCTTAGCTAAACACATAGAACAAGCTAAAAATGCACAAGAGAAGCTGTGCATGTAAATCAGGGGAGCATGGTACTTCACAAAGTTAGTTGATTAGCAGTGAAGACACGGGTCTTAGTTTTTCACAAGTTATATAGTTAATATAAGAAGGTGGGGCTAGAAAATTGGATTAGATATTCTTTAGCCATTCCAAAAAGTATGATAAGGCAAAGAGTTTGTTTAAAACATACTGCAAGATGCAGTGGGTCAGATTGAGTTTGTTTAGAAGCTCATTTGGTGAAAAAAAGCAAAGACCTGTTTGTGATGTCTAATTTGGAGCTTTTCAATATTTCTATCTACTGATGCAAAGAATATTTGCACTGGTATACAGAACAGTCTTTATACTTTATTTGCAAGTCCAGCTGACAGTTTCCAATGCAAATCAAAGTACTTGTACTTGCAAAAGGCACCCACCTGCATTCTGAGGATGATACAGTAGAAAGCTGCAGAGCTCTAATGTGTATTATAATTGAACTACCCTCTTCCTGCTCTCACCTCCCAAGAGCATTTCTGTTTGTTCCTACTTCTCTTTAAGACACTGTATTCCAAACTGAAACCTCTGTGTCTTCTTTCTCCTGCTTCAATATCTCCTACTTTTCTCTGCTTCAATTTCAACCCATTAGTAGGTTAATGGTGGAAAATCCAGAGATGCCATAATTTCCTCAACTCATATATATCCATCATATATATTCTATTCTCCCACCCTCTTTTATGCTCTTACCTCTGTTCCCTCTGTCTAGACCATGACAGTATCTCCTGATTGTGCTGCCCTTCAGCCACTTTCCCTTCTAATTTGTTTTTTAATATATTCAATTATTTTCCTGAAGTGCAGTTTTGATACTATCACTGCAATTTGTACAACACTTCAATACCTCTTGCTGGCTCCTCAAGTATAAATACTTGGTCTTAACATTCAAGGCCATTGTCTATTTCCAGTATATGTGTAAAATTTGCTTCTCCATCCATTCTCAGGCTGCTTAGATTTATACTTTTTCCTTCTGAAAAGGCTTTCTCAGCTCCCCTTTTGTCTTTTGAAGTCCTATCTTTTATTTAATCAAATTTCAAATAATATTTCTTGCTTGTCCCAGATTATCTCTATGTAGATTTATTAAATGTTTTTATGAAATTGTATTTTCCAGACTCTACCCTGTGTTCTTTCATTTCCTCCTAGTATAAGTTTTTGAGGACAGGGACTATACATGTTCCAGATCAATTTTAAACATTATTTTGAATATGGCAATGAGCTGAAGATATTTTGTAAATCAAGTTCACTAATTTATGACGGTACTATTTTCTTTTTTAAAATATGCAGAGATATACCAAATGATGTGTGCATGTATGAATGTATCACTTTGAATCTCACTATACTGTATAAGGCACCACTAAAAGTATATAAAAAAAGAAAAAATGCAGAGAGAAAAAATTCATGAAAAATATATTCTAACATAAGTGCCCATAAAATGGGTAAGTATGGCGTGTTTTGGTATCCCTAGGCTATAGTCTGCATCATGAGTAGAAAAGACCTATAATTCTGCCCTCAGTGTGTGTGTATGTACATGCATTCCCCCCCCCCATACACCATGTAATTATCAGACTTGAAATGAAATGTACGGTCTTATTTATAGAGAAGACTCAAGATAAAATAATCCAGTCAAGCAGTTTAAGATTTCCTTGTGCAATAGTTATCTAAGTAAAAAATTACCAAACTTAGTGGTTTCAAACAATAAATATTGGTTATCTTGCATAGTGTCTATCTTGCATAGAATCTGGGAATGGTTCAGCTGGATGATTCTGGCTCAAGTCTCTCATGAGATGCAGTCAAGATAGTAGCTGTAGTTGCTATCATCTGAAGACTAGACAGAGGCTGGAAGGTCTCCAGTTCTTAAGTGACTCACACACAGGGCAAATTAGTGTTGGTTAAGGGCAGGGGGCTTTGTGTTCTCACCACGTGATCTCCTCTATTGAGCACCAACTTGCACTGCACAGTTTGCACTCTACATGTCAACTGGCATGGTAGCTGACTTCCTCCAGATCAGTGATACAAGGGAAATGGCAATAGAGGGAGGGAGGGAGGGAGGGAGGGAGAGAGAGAGAGAGAGGGAGAGAGAGAGAGAACAAAAAAAGTAGCAATGCCTTTTATGGTTTGGCTTGGAGATACACACACTGTCATTTGTACAATATCCTATTAGTTACATAGTCCTATTCAAAGTAGAAAAAAACTGGACACCAGGTGACATCTATTGGGACCCATCTTGGAGGCTGACTACCACATCTTAGCAATTATTGTCCAAGTATGTCTTTGGGACCCCAGCAGAAAGGAAGGTTTGTTGTCTTCTCTTTAGTTTCATGCAGTTTGGTAAGACCTAAGGGACTAGTTCCCAGAGGTGGATTTCCAGGCGAGGTCTTCTGGGAGGCTGCCTTGTCCTCTTTTCCCCCAAACCAAAGATGGGAGCTTGATTCTTCAGCCCCTGCCTTCGAAACAATGCAGCAGCCTATAATAAGTTTGCAGCCATCAGTGTGTTCTGGACAAGAATTTGATTAAACATTGTAAAATAAATCCTGATGCTGCCAGAATGCCCTGAATACTTTTGACTTTTTTGTAGGGCTGATTTCTTCCGAATGGAAGGTATTTCCCTCCCTCTTTGGAAACAAATTCTTTTAATAAGGATCTGGATTGGCTTCAGCTATTTACTCTGCACTCTCTCAGCTGCAAGTTGATGATTAGATACATTCCATTCCACTGACACACACATTTGAAAGGATTCATGCTTCTAATCATAAAAAGATAAAGTTTTTTTCTTTCCTAACATCTGGAGTCTGATGAATAATTACTATAATTAAACAAGAGGCCATTGTATATTTGGGTATTTTTTAAGCTTCAAATGCCTCTCTGTGTAAAAGATTCACGTTGCGTGCTCTTTGTTCTAAAGCATTCTGCTGTATGGGGCTCACAGTTTACAGAGGCGCCTTACTGGCTGGCATTAAAAGTAGGTCATTGTGGCCGAATCTTTATCCTGCCTTCTTCTGCTTCTCCAAAACCTTTAATAAGCAAACCCACTGCTCCATTCAGGATCCTACACTCTGGGCATCCCATGCCTCATGATGTGGAGGGGCAGAAAGCTGGCTCGTCACTTGGGGAAGTGCTAATGTCTCTCTTCCTCAATATTGACTTAGCAATGCCATTTCAAAAGTAATGCCATGTCAATGGTTACTAAGACAACTAGATGAAGCAGTGTGTAGTTTAAAACTGAAACAACCTGAAATCAGGTTTGTAGTGAAGTGTGGCACCATATATGTATTTTAGGTGCCTATTTTACCAGCCTGGTCACCATCCCTTCCGCAGGTCACACACCTGAGTTTATTTTCCTTGGCGTTAGAACATGTTCACCCTTTTGCAGAATCTTGGCACTTAGCTAGGCCAGCTGAGGTTGGCACTAGGTCTGTCATCCATGAACTGGCATCTACCTGTGGACTCAGTACCCGGCTATGTGAGGGAAACTATGGACGTAAACCTAACTAACAGGAGCCTGGGGAGACTCTGGAAATTCCTGAAATTGTTATGTCTCCTTGAATTCACCACTCGTTAAACTTCATGAGTGTTTATTTTTTGTAGGTGAAAAATTTCAAAGAATTCTGGAGACTTTTTATGAAGAACTGCCTTATATGTCCTAATGTTCTTTAAATACCTTTAGCATGCAAGGTGCTGAACAAATTGTCACCAATTGAATGAAATAAACTCAGAATAGTTTGTTATTTGATATTTGTGTTTGGCCTATCAAATTATGGTTCCAACTGCAAAAATAGCTAGAAGGAGGATAGTATTAAGAAAAGCAGATCAAATTAAGTTTTTTAAATATAATATTTTGTATTGTGGTAAAGTACATCACATAAAACTTGTCCTCTTAAATCTTTTTTAAATGTACAGTTCAGTGGTATTAAATACCATCTTAATGTTGTACAACCACCATCATTCATCTTTATAATTCTTTTTACCTTATAAAACTGAAACTCTGTACCCTCATAAACAGTAACTCCCATCTTCTTCTCACCCATAGTCTCTGGCAACTGTCACCCTACTTTCCATTTCTATCATTTAGATTCTTCTGAGTACCTCATATAAGTGGAATCATACAGTGTTTGCTTTTTATGACTGACTCATTTCACTTAGTGATGTCTTCAAGATTCATCAATATTGTCAGAATTTCCCTCCTTTTTTAGGCTGAATAATCCAAATTAAGTTTCTTAGTTTTATAAAATGTTGGGAGGTTGATCATGATAGAAAACACCTTATAAATATGTTTTAATACTGATGTAAATATTTACTACTTTGTAGAATATAATTGAGCTTCTTACAAAGAAATCAATGATAAAAATATTTTTCGATGAACAAACTTCCTACCCATAGCATCTTGAAGGATTTAGGGCACAACTGCATCCAGGAACAAAAGAATAATGAGCATCCTCACCTTTCTCATTCACTCTGAAAAGATCTTGTGGAAGTTGCAAGACAATTAACATTGGAGATACTAAAATGAAATGTGTGCTTTGGTATTTTATAATTTTGTTTTTCATAAAATTACCCAAGTAAGGTAAATCCATAGACACAGTCATCCTAATTGAGAGATATGCTTAGATAATAAATATTTTGGTAGCTATGACAAAGAAGTGGGAACTTATTTTTATTTTTATTTTTTTTGCGGTACTGGGGATTGAACTCAGGGGCATTCTACCTCCGAGGTATACCCCCAGCCCTATTTTTTAAAATTCTTTATTTTGAAACCGAGTCTCACTAAGTTGCAGAATGCCTCACTAGGTAGCTGAGGCTGGCCGCGAACCCGGATCCTCCGGTCTCAGCCTCCCGAACGCTGGGATTACAAGCGTGCGCCACCACGCCCGGCTAGCACTTATTTCTAAAGTGGAAAGGAAATATATTTTCATTACTAAAGTACATGTTAAAGCCACATATATGCCCAGATTAGATATACACAGGCTAAAACTATGGCGTATGGAGAAAAATTCAAGCAAAAATAAATATATAAAATATATAAAAGCAAATATAAATATATAAAATATTACTGATATCAGACAGCAGAATCCCAAACGAAAGTACTTGTTTATCCTCACAATGTATCAAATGATCAGCTGTCATAAAGCTACTATTAACTTAAAAAATTAGTGTTAGTGAAAGCCTAGCTCTAATACACAAATTTCAATAAGATGCACCATTTTTCCCAATGAGCTCAACAGAAAAAAGACCAAACATATATGAAGTATGTGATTTTAATATTTGATCAAATTGATGCAACCCCTTTAAAAACATGATCTTTTCATGGAAACTTGTGTGTTTTCATTCTAACAAAAATAGCAAGCTAAAAAAAAACTAACCAAACCTCACACATTATACTTAATGCTTGCTAAATGATGCTATACTGGTACACGATGACAACAAAGAGGACATGAGCAAATATTGTAGTTTAATTCCAATTTTCAGTAAAGAATCCTCACTCCACCCATCACTGGAATAATAACATCAAGGCTAAATTTTAGGCTTAAACCCTTATGACACACTACACTGTGGATACCACAGTCTACACCTATTTCTTTTTATAATGGTCCTAACCGAAAACAAACTGTGATTTGCAGCAACCAAAGTCCAGTGAAATAGGGCTTAACAAAATAGCTTTCAGATTAAGTAATCTTATATAAAGTGGGAAAAAACGTGTAGATCTTTCACCAATGGGCTCATACCAAATAATTCATAGCTTTCAACAACCTTTGCTGTATCTTATTCAACCTTTAACATAATTCCACTTATTATCAGCACTCTCAAATCACAAAAGGGGAAACAGAGTCAGAAACAACTAATTCTTCACTGTGGTTGGGTTAGGATTAATCCTACAATTACCGTATGCAAATAATG
The DNA here is from genome assembly GCA_004027655.1 of Graphiurus murinus. Lineage (NCBI taxonomy): Eukaryota > Metazoa > Chordata > Mammalia > Rodentia > Gliridae > Graphiurus > Graphiurus murinus. Next base: position 25,702 of record PVLC010011108.1, read on the forward strand.
TGAGGAAAATGTTCTCTCATATCATTAAACAATTGTAACAAGGCAGCAAGCAGTCCTCATAGATCATGGTTTTCCAGACCACAATCTTGTTTAGTAATTATTCCTTATCTGGAACTGATGTTTCTGATGGTCATTTTTTTGACCAGTTAATGAAAAAAATATTCTTGAAAAATACCCTCAAAACCAACTGTGTACATTTCCTTCTTTCCTGGTGAAGAAAGCATAAAAGGATAGGGACAAACTCTTCTATATCCAAGATTTAATGGCCACCATCAGCAGGATGAGAACAACTTTGTGAGAGGATGGACTGGGAATAAATAAGATGGTGGCATAAGGAAGGAAGTAGCTAAATTGAAAGTGTTTTCTTTGCTAACTACCAGTTCACACATTGAAAAAATTCCAATAACAATGTTCATCATAAAGAATAAGCATTCATCTAACATCCCACTCTAATGAATACCAGGAGAGCAAAGCTCCCTAAGAACTTAGCTATTTCAGCGGATGGATGACTATTATAATGATTTTTCACCAAACTTGGATAAAGGCTGTGGGCGTCCAACTTGAGTTGGACCCAAGTCATCACTGTGGTTGGGTCTTACGTGTCTCCTAGAGGGCCGTCTGTAAAGGCTTACTCCCCACGCTGGTGCTATTGAGAGGTGGAGGAATGTTTAGGAGCCTTGTGGGAGGTCTTTAGGACATTGGGAGCATGCCTTTGGAGTGAATTGTGGGGTATTATCTCTCCTTTCTTTCTGTTTGGCTTCCCTTCCACGAGGTGAGCAGTTTTGCTCTGCCAAATGCTTCCTCCATGATGTGCTGCCTCTCCCAAAGCAAGGGCACCAACGACCATGGACCAAAACCTAAACTATGAACCAAAATAAACCTTTTCTTTTTATAAGCTGATTATCTCAGATATTTGTTACAGTAATGGAATGATGACTAAACCATCATATTCTTTAAATATTTGCACATTTATTTTGAAGAGAGTGAGCTCTGTGCATGGAAGGATGGAGAGGGAACACAGGATGCCTCTGCACTTCCTTTCACGTTTCATCCTGCTCAGCATTGGAGCCTTGGATGCTCTATGCAGCTGGGTCCTGCCCACAGCTCCCTGGCCCTCTCTTCTTAGAAGTCAGACTCAAATAATGCCTCCTGGGGTCTCAGATCCATCCCAGTATCCTGACCCCTCCCTAAGAAGCAACATGGAAAATACGAGCTTCTCTATCTTATGATATTTCCATGATTCTATTAATACTTCTTATAGAACAGTGCCGTAGGCAGGAGCTTACCTGACTAACCCTTAATTCAGCTCTGTTTCTGACCAAGTATTTTCTAGGAAAGATAATCTTGTACATTTAATGTTTCCTGTTTGGGATCAGAAAGTCATTATTAGATTACACATTTATAAGGATAGAGAAGGAAAATGATCCAACACTTTTATTACCATAGTACTTCAATTAAAAAAGGAATGGGCTTCAATTTTCTCTCTTTTCTTTTTAAAAATTCTCTTTTTATTTCCACTTAAATATCTCTCCCAACTAGCAAAGCCTAGTTGTACCTCCTACAGGGCATATGAACTCACATATTGAAACAAATAAGCAGGAGGAAGGCTGTGCTGGGGAGAATCACTACTCAGGAAAAGGAAGCATTGTTACTTTTATTTCAAAGTTCATTATGAGGAAAGAAAGGTGAACGTTGGGTCTACTTGCCAGATATACCATTTCCAGCTACATATTGGCTTTAATAACAATTTACTATTATTAACCAAAAAATTAAAAGACATCATTTGTAATGAAGTGATTTTGCCCACGTTTATTTATTTTCAAGGAAATTGCATCAATTTGATTCATTAACATTTAAAAATCATTCAACAAAAATATTTCCAAATTTTGTATTACAGTAATACTCAAATTATTATTTGTGGTGGCCAAAAATCTTTTTATTAATTTCATTCTGAAGAGACCTTATTTTATTTTTAAATTTAAAAAATCTGGAAAAGTATTAATGTTTTTAAAATCTAAGTTTTAGCTATGTACATTTTATTAACTTATTCTCTGTGAATTTTTTTTGCGTGTGTGTGGTACTGGGGATGGAATCCAGGGTATTATACCCCACCCCTATTTTATTGTTTTATTTTGGAACAGGATCTCACTAGGTTGCAGAGGGCCTCACTTAGTTGCTGAGGCTGGCCTTGAACCTGGGATCATCCTGTCTCAACTTCCCAAGTACTGGTATTACAAGCATAAGCATAAGCCCTTGGCTCTCTGTACTTCTTTTAAGTATGTTTGGCAGCTTTCTTTTTGTGGTACTGGGGATTGAACCCAGGGGCATTCTACCTCCCAGCTAGACCCCCCAGTCCTATTTTGAATTCTTTATTTTTGAAACAGGGTCTCACTAAGTTGCAGAAGGCCTCACTAAGTAGCTGAGGCTGGCCTCGAACCCAGATCCTCTGGTCCTAGCCTTCCAAGTAGTGGGATTATAAGCATGTGCCACCATGCCTGGCTTTGGCAGCTTTCATAATATAGAATGACAATAAACTAATAATATTGAAAAAATAAAATAATTCTTAATTTGAAATTTATTTTTCTTTAGACATATAGCTACTACAAAAATCCTCAAATAAAAAACCTTGACCACTTGGGAGGCTGAGACAGGAGGATCGCAGTTCATGGTCAGCTTCAGCTACTTACTGAGACCCTCCACAACATAGTAATATTCTGTTTCAAAATAACGAATAAAAAATAGGGCTGGGGGTATAGTTTGGAGGTAGTATGCCCCTGTGTTCAATCCCGGGGGGGGGGGGGAGGAAACCTTGACTTTTATTTAAGTAAAAATAATTGTCAGATATGCTTTAATAATTTTACATAATTATTAAATAAATAGATGCCTCATAAACTGATATATTCATTTAGCTCTAAGTTATTTTAGTATTTAACTCCAATTTTTTAGGGAAATTATATATATATGCTTCATACTCTTTGGGTAGTGAGAGACAGCAATGCTCTGAATTGCCCACTACTAAGTTTGTGGCCCTGGACACCACCCTGGGCCGAGGAAGGACATGTGCTGAGAAGATATTGCTCAATAGAGGGTAGAGGGGAAACAGAAGTGTTCCTACCAGTTAGGAAACCTCTGCTACAGCAATATTGCCTATTTACTATGAGCTAGACGCTGTCCTAGGAGCTAAGATACAGAGGTGAATAAGGTACCCAGTTCTTGACATCAGGGAATTAATATTTCTTATTAACAAACAAAAACAATGACAGCTATCCTTGTTATGAAGAAAACAACACTGGGTCTTGTCCCAGTGACTGAGAAGACCAAAGGTTGTGTGTGTGTGTGTGTGTGTGTGTGTGTGTGTGTGTGTGTGTATTTTCTTTCAGATATACAAATCAGGGCTCATCCTTGGAGTTGGGCCTGTGGATCAGTCCCACCCAGAATAGGGAAGTATTTTTTCTTTTCTTTCCATTTTATTTATTTCCTATTTACTTTCCCAAAGAAGGAGCCAGGCACTGATTCGAGATCCAAATAACTCATGTAATCCTTTAAAAGCCAGGGTCCACTTTTCAGGCAAAGGCACAAAAGGGGGCAGGAGAATTCTCACATTGCAGTAATTTTCATGCCTTTTACAAATTACTTTTTGACGTTATATACATTTTCAAGTTACCAAAATGAAATCTTATAGCTCAAGTGCCTGTGGTATTAAGAATGGATATTACATAAAAACGTATGCCCTGATTAAAAAAAAAAAATCGAAGCATTTCATCTAACTGGAGTGTATTCTATAGTTAAAAATTAAACATAAAAATAAACGAGGGAATGGCAGTCATTGAAAAGTTTTAAAAATGCTTAGTCTTTGAAAAATGGTTTAAAATAATTCTTCTTTTTTTTTAATCTTTCAGGGCTTTGATGAAAATCAGTTGGCTCGTGTAGCAGGAGGGCCTGCACACAGGCTCATTATCGCAGGTAGTTAGGTCCATGCACGCACAGTCCCAGAGTTCCCCGGGCCGGTTCCCACCAGGGCGAAGGAGATTAATGCGGTGCCGCGTCTGCACTTTAGGTCATTACTGCAATTAGGCTTGTTCTCGTCAGGCTCTATTTGGAAAGGATTAATGTTTTAATGTTTATAGACTGCTGCTATGATTTTATTGTGGGCTCTGAGCCACAAGTTATTGAATCAAGGTTTCCCTGGAAAATATGCTTCTTCCACTAATCTCCAGGAAGCAGGTGGACTCCTCCTGGCATGGGTTAGGGCTCTTACAGGCGACCTGGATCATCTGGTCAGAACGCTTTATAACCACCCAAAGAGGACAAATAAAGTCAAGAGCTGCCACCTCCCAGTGCTCGCAGAAGCCCCTGTTGAAATCCATCAATCCCCTTCAAGGAAGGGCAAGTAGAGACAGTGTCAGAACTCAGGTGTGGGACAGAAGAAAGGTGACAAGCACCTCTGTTATTTTTGTTTACCTCTCTCTGGTGGCTTGGAAACGAAGTTTTTCTGAGGCTCAACAAAGAAACAGAAACCTCAACCACTTTAGAGGCCAATTGTGATTATTTGGGTTTCTCTTTAGTCATAGTAAAAGGTTTACATTGTTTAATTTGAAAAGTCAATAGCACTTGTAAGTTTTCATTTTTTTTAAACAAAATTTTCTTTACACCTGTGCTCCTAATAGCAGCCAGATAAAGACCCCCCCCCCCTCCAGATTCCACACACAATTTCAAAAGGGAAATGACCTAATCTGGGATTAAATGAAACCTAAATAAATATACCTTAACAGCTCAGTGAGATTTAAGTACGTCTTTGTTCACTTAAGTATGGTTAATTTTAGCAGAAATAAATGTACCCAGGGCCCAGCCCTGAACAAAATTAGAAATCAGGGAAGTTCTGTTCTAGACATGAGTTCTTTCCCCTCCTGGTTGACAGTCCTCTCAGCACCTTTTTCTGTCCTGGTTCCCAACTTCCCTGTAAACTCACACACAAGCAATCCAAGCCTAGCCCTAACCCTAATCTCTGCTCGGTGCCAGTTCTCAAGCTGTGCTCCCATCTTTGTGCAGCCACTCCCTAAGAGCTCACCTCTGAACAGATAACTGCACAGAGGGTCAAGTTCAGGACCTGGAAGAAGGGGGAGAACACAGTGCAACGGGAGGTGGGCAGTAGTTTTAGGACTTCAGGGGAGGACACACTGCCCCCTGTGTTGTCAAACCCACATACTAGTCACAAGCCCAGCTGGTCTGCCCCCCTCTCATTTCCATTGCTAGCAAAGGTGTTTCTTATACCCAGGTCACTGAATTTCCCTTTTTATCTTTCCTTATTTACCTCATGCATTATAAAATCTTCAGAAAACTGGAAAGATAGAATACATGCTATATAGAGTTTCAATAACTGAAAACAATGATGTAAAAATAGATCTTTGCCACCTCAAGTGTGGTTCCCACACTAGCAGCATCACCATCATCTGAAAGCTAGTTAGAAAGGCAGAATCTTGGGCCCAGCCCATGCTCAAGGGAGCAGAATACAAGATCCCAGGTGATTCCTGTACATAACAGTCACCAGGCAGAACTGTCACTGTGCAGGGGCAAGGGGCCAGGCCCTTCCGCTCCTCCTGGTCCACAAATACTCAGAGTCAAACTGGCAGGAAAATAGATTTTATTCAAAGTCAGTTTTAAGGAAGGTAGAGAAAATGTTTTTTGTTTAAAATCAGTATCTTAGGAGGTTCAGGGGCACTGACAGCTTTTATAAGAAGAGAGGCTGGCAAAGTGGACAAAAGGCAGGAAATATATATACGCAGATTTAGATAGCCAGAGAACCTGGCTGTCACAGCTTCCTTGGTGGCCATCAGGTGTGTGTGTTGGGTTGGGGCTGGGGCTTCAGCCTTTTTTCTCAGTATGTGGAAATGCAGAAAAAGAACTTCAAAAGTCTAAACAAGTGGGAGCTTGAACTCTTCATATGAGGAAGCTGTCCTTCATTTCAGAGGGAGTCTGTTTAATACCAGGTCTGAGAAACATCTCCCTCACCCTCAGTGCTGACCCATTCAGCATCTGAATTATGGAGAATTTCTTGACAGTGGAAAATGTGGTGGGGACATAGATTGTTCTTTAGGAAAGAAACGTTAACATCACATGTTTATGTGGGAGAGCTAACTCTGATACAGGAGATGAAACGTTTGACTTGGTGTTGATAAAAATAAACCCCAAGTCAAGTGAGCACAAATACACAGGCAAAGCTTTAATGCAGAAAAGAGAAAGGGGCGGAGGTTCGACCTCTGGATGAAGGGGTAGACCTGAGATTGGGATAGAAATTGCCAGGAACAGAGGAACGGCCCAGTGTTTTATTGAGTGGCTAGGGCAGGAAGAGTCTGGTATTTTATGATAATTTCTTTAATGAGTTTCTATCTTGTAGAAGAGACTCTTGTGTCTCTTGGCATGGGCCCTATACTTGGTGTTTATAGTTGATTTTATCAGGATTAGGAGAGTAAAAAAAAGACATTTCATATTGTATGAATAGAAAAACTTTCTTTTTTTTTGTACTGGTGATGGAACCCAGGATCTTTCTACTTCTGAGTTACAATCCTGGCACTTTTTTAAAAAAAATTTAAAATTTGAAACAGGGGCTCCCTAAGTTGCTGAGGATAGCCTTGAACCTGCAATTCTCCTGTCTAAGCCTTCCAAGTACTGGGATTACAGACATCTGCCACAGAGCCCGGCTAATAGGAAAACTTTAAGCAGGCAAAGATTATTAACAGTGGCCTGAGAATTTGTCTGCCATTTTGTCTCCTGTTCTGGTCTCTGCTTCATGTTCGCTTGAGTATTTTGGCCTACAGGGAAGGGATGCAGCATCACCAGAGTGTTATAGTACCACATTTGGAGGGAAAGGTTGTGGTATACAGACAAGATAGACTCATTTCACATCTGGAGGATATTTCGGAGTTTGGAAGAGAAGACTGGGGATATTGTAGGGTATAAAGAAAGTGAACTAAAAAGAAGAGGAGAATTATTCAGAAATCCAGGTACAGACTCAGTTTCCTCTATGTGGTATTAGAGAAATCCAAATCACTAACAGGAATTATTTTGAAAGTGCATTTTGATTTTAGGATCATGTTTTCTGATGGCAGCACCAAGGCTGGACCTGACTACATCAGCCCCAGCTTTGACAGAGTTATGAAGGATTCAACTTTGGAACAGCAGTCTCAGATTCAAGGCTACATTACTGTTTAGATTCTGTGAAAAATTCTACCAGAGAAGGTTGTGTTTTAGGTCATGTTTGTCTGGGACCCAGTTTCAACTGACCACATTACCCTTGCCCTGGTATTTGCTGGAGCCTGAAGAAGGCTGCATTGTGCTTCGATTGCGTGCTGGTTGTGTGACTTCATTCTAACACCTCTGGGACAAGCTCTTCTTGTGCTTCCTAAGATATATAACAGTAAAGTGGAGAACTGGACGTGCCCTTTACTGTTCACCATGAAGTACGCCTTAGCATCTTTAAAAAAATAATTTACAGCACGACATTTTTAAAGTATGCCTTTAAAAACTCTAAAAATATAGTAGTTGGTCTGGAACTCTGTTATTTAGTAGAAAAATGGCAGGGTCTAGAAATTTCATCTTTTCCCTTTAAAAAAATTAATATCTTCCTGTGGCAGATTATATTTTTTAAAGATGTCCAAAAACATTTCCCATCTCACTTGCTTCTCCTAAAATGTGACTTTGACATTCTTTCCAACAAAAGTGGGAGTCTGTGTGGTCTCCCCTTGACATTGGGCAGGCCTTGACAACTATTTTGAGCCATGGAGAATGGTAGAAAGATCCCATAGGAATATGAAAGCTAGATCATAAAAGACAATTTAAATTCTTAAGGAATGCTCTTTAGACTTTAAGCCTCTGAGTAAGAAGTTGTATTATGAGGAAGTGTAAACCTGCCCATATAGAGAACCACATGGAAAGGGAGACACTGAGATAGAGGAAGAGGAAAAGAGGAGAAGGAGAGGAGGAGGAGGAAGAGGAGGAGGAGGGTCAGCCAGACCCTGGATAGTCCAACTTGTACTGTTCCAAATGCATTGCAGAGAGACTTGAGCTATAACCACCCAGTATAAATGATTACCCACAGAAAACATGAAAAAAGATAGAATAATTGAACTTCTTTGGAGCCACCAGGTGTCATATATATATATATATATTTTTTTTTTTTTTTTTTTTTTTGTGGTACTGGGGATTGAACCCAGGGGCATTCTACCTCCGAGTTATACCCCCAGTCCTATTTTTTATTCTTTATTTTGAAACAGCGTCTCACTAAGTTGCGGAGTGCCTCACTAGGTAGCTGAGGCTGGCCTCGAACCTGCAATCCTCCTGTCTCAGCCTCCCAAATGCTGGGATTACAAGCATGCGCCACCACGCCTGGCATCTACAAATATTTTATTTATTCCATTCTGACAGATATTTTATTCGTTCCAGTCTGACAATATTTTATATTTTCTTCTCCATTTTCTGCTATGGTGTCTAAGATGTAATCAGTGTTGCAGTGAAACTGGCACAGTCCAGATGGTAAGGAAGGCCTCTAAAGGAGGGCAAGGCTGTTGTAATACATCAAAGCAAGGGAGCCCCGTGCTTGGAGACTGTTGAAGAAGATAACATGGAAATCACCTGTGCAGGATCACTTTCACTGTGGTAGATAGAGAGCAAGGGGAATTAGGTTATAGAGAAAAAAAGTGTATGGGGGGTGGAAACCCAGATCATGGGGGCTGTTAAATGGCGAGTTGGGTTTTGGCTTTCATCTGTGTACAAGGAAAACTGATTGATGCTTAATTTTGTGTAAACAGGGGGTGGTGATGGTGGTGCGGTTCTAATTGCTATGGAGTGCAGTCCCGATTGTGCACAGTGTAAAAAGTGTCTGATAATCTTCATCTTGAATTCTATCTAAATACGATACCAAAACATGAAGCGTGCTTAGTCTTCATAATTTGTTTCTTATGTGGCAAGAGTGCAGACTCCCACTTTATGAAAACAGGGAATATTGCTCACAGCTGTATTTCGTCCACTCTTACACTCCAGAGATTTCACTCCTTTTTTCTATTTTTATAACCATCTCTGTCACTTTCACTTCTTCCCTTTCCCCCCTTTTGATTCAGCTGCAGCCGTATCCAATAAAACACAGTGACAGATAGATGGATCTTACAGAAAATCTGCTGATTGCTCTCTCTGTAAACCTCAAACGTAAACAATAGAAGGACATTTGTTTCTCTGTCATGTTTCTTTTAGTACATAAAGATGAAGAACCAAATCAAGGCTGGAAAAAATAGTATGGTGTGGTTCCCTTCTGGCTGAATTTTTGGTGGCCGTTCTCCTTTAGAAAAGACTGCAGCAAAATGTCCTTTTGTGTTTCGCCTGCCTCTTTCACCAGAGACAAAGGAATTTCTATTTTTCTAATTTTTAAATTCCTTAGTGAGGAGATTCTAGAGAAAGAAGACAAAATACTAACTATTGAAATTTTATGTGTCCTTTTTGATCCCTCTGATTCTAGACTATGAATCAAAATAACATACAAAATTTTTACATATGAGATATTCAAGAATCTGCTGAGTACTTGGTATGATAAAAATCGAAATGTGATCTATTTTATTATTTTGAAAACAGCCAGGGTCTTAAGAAAATGACTGGAGTTTACCACTCTACCTACCTCTTTTAAAATGACTCATTGGCCCCAAACATTAATTGAGATAGACGCTGAAAAGATCTTTGAACTTACCACCCAATGGATCTTAATTGCACATATTCATGCTCTACCCTGGTAAAAATCAGTTAGCTCTACCTGGACTGCAGTGTTTATTCTACTTCTGAATGCAATATTCGTACTTGTACTTTTTTTGCAACTGGAAAGTATATTCTTTGGTCAGTAACATAAAGCACAGAAATTATGCCAATGTGGTCAATAGCGGGTAAGGAACTCTGGTCCCTGGTGAAGTCAGAGGACAAGAATTCAAACAGCATTACAGATGGATAATTTAGGCACTGTGTGGTCCCTTGGGGTTTGTACTGCTGGAGAACATTTTCAGCCCCAAGTAATAAAAATGACAGACAGTTACTCAGCCTACATGGAATTGTATCCTGTCATCTTTACTCAGGAAAATCTCCCTCTGAAGTCAGTAGGGGGTTGTAGACTGAGGATGGATCATAGTGTATGTCCCTTTAAGTGAAGACAATAGAATTAATGTTTAGCTCAGCAATTCATGTTTCAGTGATATGTCTGAGAAATTATGGAAATTTCACTATTTCCCTTAAAAGTGCATTATCATATTACTAGGTATCATGGTAGCCACCAATTTGGCCGAGGAAGGTTCTGACTGTCTTATTCATAGAATTCCACAGGGAAAATGGCTTTTCTTTTCTTGGCAAAAAGTCTGTTAAGAGCCTCATTCTATCATCAGGTTCTGGCTGGTTGGTGTCAGCATGAAGTGTCCAGTAAGGATTTGAAAATGGTACTCTTCACTTAATTCTCTGAAGATTTTTGCTTAATATTTCACCTTGCAATTGAGTGTATTGCAATGAACTGGGAAGTAGGAACTCAAATGTTACTTTCATGGAGGAAAGAGAAAAACTAGAATATCCTCAAGAGGAGCTGCTGCTAGAAAGGCTGAGAACAAGACCCAGGCTTCTGATTTTGGTCTAAACTTGGAAAAGAATTTTCTTCTCCTGTCTGCCTCTGATACACAGGCATGACAACATCCTTCCAATAGTCACGGTATCATCTATGGAGAAAAAATCATGCTCTGATGTAACAACATTGCTCATTAATTCTCAAAATATGAAATTATTTTTAAGTATAATTCCTTTTTAAATTTCTATTCTTTTCTTTTGGTAACTCTTTAAGTTGAGGACAGAAGATTGATTACAACCCTCTCAGTAATCACAATAAATTTGGAACATATTTATATATGCCACAATGTCTAGCATATTTGTAGAGTGAATGTATTTTTAATCTTTTGAGAGAGTGGGATTGATAAAGGCTAGGTAAAATGCATGGCAATGGGAGAAGGCAGGGACTATTTACTTGATGCTTCAGGTTTTAGTATAAAGTTGTTGGTAAAATAAAACAAAACAAATAACCCTGATGTGTACAACTACTGAGAAATGTGATTAGATGCAACTACCATGTTTTAGAACTTTTATCATTACGAGTATTGCTTTGTTCTTCCTTTAGAATTCTCTTAGAGCCTGTTTCTCCCGTTGGTGTGTTTTCTTTTTTCATCAAATATTAATGAGTTTTCCATTAGTGTTTGGTTATAGAATGGGCAGGTGTGTGTCTCCTCTCTTCTCTGCCATACTCTTGGACAGTATATTTTTGGATGTCAGCTTTTGCTAGTAGAGAGAAGAACTGGAATACCTGAACGAAGGCAGATGGTACACATGACAATTCTCACTTTGCTGCCCCTTCCGACATTGTACTGCTGTTGACTCTTTGTCCCTTTTTTTGCAGTCCTCGGACAGTATCACAGGATTCTAGAGACCAGTTCAACTAATGTTTTGCTCAGATTTTTCTCTCCTTACCAGTGACAACCTCATTCTGGTCCTCCAAAGCCCATTGTAAAGTGCCAGCAATCTGCTAATCTTCCTGGAAATGCTTGTTGACATTATAAACACTGTCTTGTCTGCATAGGATTAATATCGTGGTAGATTTGCACACACACAATAGGCAGTGAGTAAAGGCACATAGATTGTTAGCTGAGATGCTCTCAAATAGGATGCAGCCACAGATATTGACCTCAACTGAAATTAAGGTTTGGGGATTAAATATCAAAACAGACCTTTCTGAATCTCTTTCACCTGCTGCCTGATGGAGATTTGTCCCGTTTTCTTTTGAAAATGAACGAGTCCCAGATGAATGTCTTGCCATTATATCCTAATGCACTCTTGATCCTGGTGGCTTACATTCCTGTCGGAATCCAAGTGTAAAAACAAAGTGAATAGAACAGATACCTCTGCTCCTCAGTTCTTTGAGAAGGGGAGTGAGACACGAGAGACTACTGTAGTCAGTGCCACCGGGTGCTTCTTTCCCTGCCAGCACACTGTAATTAAAGAAGAGAGACATCAACATGGAACCAGATCCGAGGCGCTGTCCAGTTGAAAAGGTCACTGCGGCAAATGAGCAATTAGTGCACCCTGCTGCCTCGGAGGCTCTGGCTTCAGAAAGAACCAGAGAAACACAATGCCCGGATAAACCAGCTTTGTAATCTGCTTGTCACAAGTCCAGTTGTCAGGGGTCTGCCCTGAATCGGAGAGGATAATGCTGTCTGGATTGGGAAAAAAAAAATATCAGATCTTTAAAATGCAAGCCTCAACAGAGCCAAGGGACATTTCACTTGTTGGCAGCAAGGTTTTGGTGGACAAAGTGTGGGGTCCGCGGCTGGGAAGCCTTATTATAAACCTTAGATATTTGGGAGCTGCTTTCTCTGGCAGTCTGTGAGCTCAGTGCAAAGCTTTGTTGACTACTAAATGAGGATTTGAAAAAATGGTTACAAATGCCAGGGTTAAATTGACTGTGTTATTAGAACTTTTTCTCTAAGAATCAGTTGTTTTATTAGGAATTGTTCTTAAGAGCAGTTCATTTAAAACCTAAAACCTGTGGGTGGGATAATAAATAGAGGTGGGAAGTAGAGGTGGTGACTGGGGCAGAGGAGGGCTTGCTGATGGAGGGTGAGTGAGGGGGTCAGGTAGCGGAAGGCGGAGCAGAGAGGGGAAGTCTCCCCAAACTGCTCCTAATAACAAGCCTGGGCCTCCTTCATTCCCCACCCTTGCCAAACCCTAAATGCAGCAAACAGACAGGACTTTCCGGAGCCCCTCTTCGTGCCAGGACTTTGACCTTGAAGGCAGGTGACCCATTCTAGTGTGATAGAGACTTCACCTACGTGCTTGGTTCAGTCAAATCCCGGGAAAGAAAAGAAGACAATTCTCATCTTATCAGCCCCAAAGGCAAGATTTTGTTTTATGTTACAGACAAAGCCCTGAAATTGCATTTGACAAGAGAGGTTCCAAATAGTGAATCATCTAAGGTTTTGACACATGAATCAAGATTTCCCCCTTTGTGTTGTAAGGTAAGCTTTCAGATTGTAAGGTAAGATGATCAAGCTTGCTTTGTTTAACAAAGAGAAGGAAGCAGCTGCCTCTCCCCATCCTGTTCTCTTTAGGGTGTCTCCTGGAAAACATAATAAGCTCTGTTATATAGGCTCAGACTTTTCTTTTTACAGGGTAAGTTCATGGTCCTTTGGAGGCTTAGCACTATAAACAGATTCCTGAAACATTGGAAGTTCCTCACAGGCATACAGGTCATCTCAGGAAATGACATTTGAATTGTTCCTTCTTCTACTTCCCTGTCTAAACTTGTATGAAATTCTGCCTGGGCTTTCTTCATGCATGCTCATTATAATGCCTGTGCTCCCTCTTATCTATGCTGGCATGCAGAGGTCTTTAGTTGGCAGGTTTATTTTGTTTCTCTGACAGTGATCAAGAGGTTGCAAGGTACGATGAGAAGGGTAGAGCTGGTCAGGAGGTAACAGGGACCAGAACTGGTCACTGGAGACAGATCTGGTGCCAGAGTGGAACGGAGTGTGAGCTAAGAAGCCAGCTTGCTGTGGGCTTTCTACCAGTAGTCTCCTCTGCCCATCTCCCACTGGGATTAAGTTAGAGGGCACCATCCCTAGCTCAGCTTCCAACTCTTCAAAATACATTTCTCTAAGGTACTGGGGTTTTCAATTTCCACTCATCTGTTCTGATGCTGCAGCTTGTCCAAGCTCTAGAGGCCGAGACAGCCTTGGTGCTAACTTCTCGGGGCTCCACTTGTTTTACTGAAGCATTTGTTGTCAAGCCCTGAGTTGACAGCATGGTTACTATTGCTTCTTCAATAGAAACTAAGTTTATAAGCTTGTAATTAGTATTTAATGTTTGTTATTTACACAGATCTTTACAAAGCTCAAAAGGGGCTACATAAAGATAGGCAAAGTAAGCAAAATAAAACAAAAAAAAATGTTAGAATAAGGGAATGGAAGGGCAGGACAGTATGTAAAACCTAAAGAGTATGTGTGTGTGTGCGCGTGTGTGTGTGCGTGCGTGCGTGCGCACGTGCATGTGCATGTATGATAAAGACCTCCTTCCATCCAAATGATTTATATTGTTTTAAATGGTCATTGAAATATTCATGGGATGTATTCTTGCTTTTTATTTGTTAATTGTTAATTCTTTAGTTATTCAGAAATCATTAATTCTACTATTCCAGTAGTAACCCAATTGCTATTTCAAAGTTACATTGAATGTAATGAGGCTTAGGGTTTTTGACCACAGAATCTATTACATTCAATAGTCTCTAATTTCTTTCTCTTCTCCTTCCCTCACCCCGTTTTTCTGCTCTTTATTCTTGTATAGTTTTGTTGTCGTTTGATTTTTTATAATACTTAAATTCACAGTAACACAAGAATATTTTCTTATTTTAGGACTACTGACAAAGCTTCCCCCCCTTCTCTAAGCCAAATTCCCTACATATTCATAATCATTATTTTCAGACTGCTGTATACCCTTTAGGATCACTTGCCCTGAATGTATATATACGATGTGCTCGTGTGCACAAAGATTATATTTGATTTGTTTGTGATTTTTAAAAGATTAATGATGGTAACTAACATTTCTTGAGTTCTCACTATGTGTCAGGCACTGTTCTAAGAATATTAAATTTAATCCTTATATCAACACTATGCAGTTGAGTATTATTTTTGTCCTCATTTTACTTATGAGAAAACTTAGGAACCTAGAACAGGTAGGTAGCTTTCCCATGGTCAGCAGGCAGCAGAGCCAGGATTCACATTTCTAGGTGAATCCTAGAAAATAAAGAAATTCATATTTCTTTATTTTGATTGGTAATTGTATTCTGCATGGGCAGCAGTGTGTGTGCAAGCTTTACAGAAATGCTCATGCATTCCAGACTTGCCTCCTTCTCTCAGTTGCTGTACATTTCTCCGTTTTATGGTTGGGCCACACTGAATTTTACCTTGCCATTCTCCATTGTTCAACATTTTGATTAAAACTATTTTATTTTCTCTCCTATTTCCTTTTCAAAAAGTTTTTACTGTAGTAAAATACACATGGCATGAAATTTACCATCTTAACCATTTTCAATTACATAGTTCAGTGGCATCAGATACCTTCATAATGTTGTTTTACTGTTGCCGCCACTTGTATCCATTCTATATCCATTAAAAATTAATTTCGTCTTCCTTCTAAATACCATTCTACTTTTTGTTTTGGAGCCTGAATACTTTAGATATTGTCTATATCTAGAGTTATACGATATTTGTCTTTTTGCAAGTGGCCTGTTCTTCTCAAGGTTTAGCTATGTTTCAGAATTTGTCAGAATTTCCTTCCTTTAAAGGCCGAATAATATTCCACTGTAATGTATACACTGAATTTTGCTTATCTGTTCATCCATTAGTGAACAGTTGGTTTGCTTCCACATTTTAGCTATTGTGAATAATGCTGCTGTGAAATTGATACACAAATATCTCTTCAAAATCCTACTTTCAATTATTTTGGGTAAATACTTAGAAGTGGAATCTCAAGATCATATGGTAATAATATTATTAATAATTTGAAGAATGGCCATAGTCTTTTCAATAGCAAATTTGTACCATATTATGTTTCCACTAACTGAGCAAGAGTCCCAATGTCTTTTATTAAATATAAGGTAGGTTTCATTGTAGTTTTGATTTTCATTTCCCTAATAATTAGTGATGTTGAGCAACTTTTCAAGTGCTTATCAGCCACTTTTATTTCTTCTTTAGAGAAATGTTTATTCATGTCTTTTGCTCATTTTTGAATTGGGTTGTGTTTTTTTCTGGTTGACTTTTAGCTGTTCTTTATATATTTTGGATATTAATCCCTTATCATATATATGATTTGAAAATATCCCATTCTTTGTGTTGCCTTTTTACTCTGTCAATATTGTCTTTTGTTGCACCATTTAAAAAACCATGATGCCCATTTTTTCCTTGTTGCTTGTGTCTTTGGTGTTACACCCAAAAAATAATTGCCAAATATAGTACTGTGAAACTTTTGCCCTGTTTTTTTCTAAGAAGTTTATAGTTTTATACTTTATATTTAGGTCCTTTTGAATTGATTTTTTGTACTTGATATTAGGCAAGGGTCCTGTGATCTTCCTGTCTCAACCTCCCTAGTACTGGGATCACAGGCATGTACCACCATGCCTGGCTCGATGTTAGTTTTTTAAATGGCAGAATTTACCAGTAGCTCTATCAGGTTAGGTCCAGGGCTTTTCTTTGTTGGGAAAGATTTGATTATTATTGATTCAATCTCCTAGTTGTTGATTTGTTGACATTTTTGTCTTCATGATTTAGTCTCAGTAGGCTCTGTATTTCTAGGAATTTGTTCGTTTATCCAGGTCATTTGATTTATTTTGTGTATAATTATTCACAGTACTATATTATATATTTTTTCTATTTCTATAGGAATAAAATAGCAGTAGTAATGTCCTCACTTTTATTCCTTATTTTATTATTTTTAGTTTACCTAGTTAAAGGTTTGTCAATTTTGTTGATTTTTTTTTTCAAGGAGCCAACTTTTGCCCCCTACCCATTTTTTTTGTTGCTGTTTTTTGTTTTTTTTTTTGCATGCTGGGTAAGCACTCTACTACTAAGCCACACTCCCAGCCCTCAAGAACCAACTTAACAAGCCTGAGAGTGGAGAATGGGTAGATACTACTGTGCTAAGAGATTAAACAGGCCAAAATTATCCACAATTTACTGTCCAAGTCTTCTCCTGGAATTTACAACCCTTTAATAGATCTAGATTTCCAAAATAGTCACATCAGACAGATTCTTCCAGAACAATTATTGTCTAGGTGGGGAGATAGATTCCTGGTGTTTCCCATTCTACCATCTCTTCCCAGAATCCTCCTGGTTGTTAGCAGTTTTTCACCATAAATTTTTGCCGCAATGAAGCCTTGTTTCTGTGTTTTCATGAATATATGTGCACATATTTCTCAATGACATAGAAGAGAAGTAGAGTTTCTGAATTGATACACACACACACACACACACACACACACACACACACACACATATATGTCCAAATTTCCTCAAAGGTTGCTCTCATTACACTTCAAACAAACATTGTATGAGAATATATATATGTCTCTTTAATCTTGTCAACATTTTATATTATCGATGTTTAACATTTTGCTAATTAGATGAGAAAATGATCTATATTGTTTAAATTTGCATTTTTTCATATGCTTGTTGGTTATATTTTCCCACTTCAATTTATTTTTATATTTTGCTATCGTGGGAAGCCATTCTAAATTTTATTGCAACAAAGATTTTCCAGGCCGTCCCATATGGGAGGCAGATGGAGTCACTCTATCAGCAATACCCCATACTCAGCACAATGCCTAGAATATAATCATAAATAATAGTTGATTAAAAATAGGATTCAAATTTCACTGACTCCTGACACTACTTACTTCTGTAAGACCTTCAACCTCCTAAAAATGAACTCTCCCTGAAAATGTATCTAAAGTTTTCAGCATCCATTTCACACAGGGTCACACACATGCTTTGGAGGTGATAATACTACTGCTGTGTTGGTCATCTTAACTTCTAGTAACCACATCACAGTTTTGTACTACTCCCCAACTCCAGGCCCCCAGTGTCTCCTGCTTCTCTATTAAGCACATGGTCCCGGAGGGTGACATTTCTGATCACTGGGCTGCCACATTGGAGACCATAACTGTGGGACCAGGATTGTGCAGTGGTCTGAGATAATACATTAGGAGAGAAAAAAGAGCCACTGCTTCTTGTGTTTCTTTTTTATTTTTTTAGAGATCTCTCAAACCTGCATTCTAATTCTTTCAAAGTTTATAGGAAATAGTTTTTTTCACTGTTTATCTATAGTCTCAATCTTTCTGTCCCCTTATCTCTAGTTTTGATTGTTTGTCTATTTCTCATTTAAAGTAAACACATTTCCAAGAATCAAAGTTCAATGCTCATGTCTTTTTTCTCTTGGGATCCCCTCCCCCATTAGAATATCCTTAACTTCATGCAAATAAACCTTCATCAGGACTGTTCTACCTATTCATCAAACATTTTCATACATGCCTGAATGCCAGCATTAGCCAGGGGTGGGTTAAATCTTGCTGTCTCCCTGAGTCCCTACACCCCATGCTTTGAGTTGTCAAAAAATATAATTGTTAATAAAAGCAATTTCTTAATTAGAGCAAAGGATTAGGGCCCAAGGCAATAATTTGGGAATGTTTGTATAAGAAATATTTTGTAGCTATTTTTAAAGAAGATTTCCATATGAAAGATTTCTTAATTTATTCTGCAAACATGTATTTGGTGCTTATTATATCATGGTGCTAGGCTATAAACACATAGCTTTGCCTTGCAGGGACATATGGGGATGAAAAAGAGATTTAAAAAAAAAGAATATAGTAAAGTACAGCCTGTTCTCTCATGGTATGGAGAGGAGTTGGGGGGTCATAAGAAGACTGTGGCAAATTGTATCATGGGAGTCAAGAAAACTCTCATTGTCAAGGTGCTTCTTCCACTAAAGTGATGCATCTTTATACATAGGTATCTAAGGTTAAGATGACCTGCTGTCATCCAGAGCACTTTAGACAAAATAATTGATAGTAGCTCAAAAATGTTCTGACTTTCTAATTGACACATTTTCTAAAACTAGAAACAAACCACTTCCAATAAAGGTGAGGACATTTAAATGTATGTTTTGTAAATACTATCTTAAATGCTCTTTTATAACAGGAAAGGACAGATTTTGAAGACCCTAGGAACTTGTAATCACTGGCTACTTTGAGAGACAAATGGTCATGATGGCAAAGGGGCAATCAGTCCCATTTCCCTAGCTCAGGAGTTAGTCCATGTCTTTATATTTATATAGTCTGTCTTTAAATCAATATGTTCTATATCACTATATTTATATTCCATGTTTTATAGGATATAATGAACTTTAAAGACAATAGAATACAATTTTGATTAATTCATTAATTCTGAGGCCATCTTCAAATAAAATTTTTTTTTTTTTTAATGTGTGTGTGTATGTATGATACTAGGGATAGAAAACCTGGAACATTCTACCTCTGAGTTACATCTCCAGGAATATTTCACTTTTTTATTTTGAAATAGAGTCTTGCTAAGTTACTGAGCCACTGTCTCAGCCTCCCACGTCCTGGGATTATAGGTGCGGGCCACTGCACCCAGCTTCAAGTTCTTAATAGGATATCTTTTTATGAGATGCTTATATATGGAAGGTGAAAAGAAGAAAAATGTAAACATTTTTCTTATAGTTACTGACTATATTCTTCTGGAATTTTTAGGAAAACAGCTTAAAACCTACATTGTTCATGTGAGAGAGAGAGAGAGAGAGAGAGAGAGAGAGAGAGAGTGTGTGTGTTTTACTGGGGATTGAACTCTGAGATACAGCCCCAGCCCTACTTTATTTTTTATTTTGAAACAAGGTGCCACACACTGGTCTTTTTTTTTTTTTTTTTTTTTCCTTTTTTAAAATTGGTGCGTTGTAATCACATATCTTTGTTAGGTACAATCTTGTAAAGGCATACATGCACACATCTCTCATTTAACCCTTCCCTAAATCCCACCCCATTCCCCTCACTCCTTCTCATGTTCAGTTTAGTGATTGACTTTGATATCTTTGTGAAAGTACATCATGTGCATTAGGGCGTTTCCCTCCCCCTTCCCCATCGCTTTCAGTTAAGTCACCTCTTGTTCATCTGAGGTTTCTCCTTCCTCTAGAGTCCCTCTTATGACTCATTATCTCCTTAGCTTCAGCAAATTAGGGAGAACATGTGATTTTTTACTTTTTGTGACTAACTAATCTCACTTAACATAATGTTTTCCAGTTCCACCCATTTTCCTGCAAATGACATGATTTTGTTCTTCTTTTATGGCTGAGTAAAATTCCATTGTGTACATATCCCATAGTTTTGTAACCCATTCATCTGGCGATGGACATCTTGGCTGGTTCCACAGTTTGGCAATTGTGAATTGACCACACACTGTGATTCTTCTGCCTCTGTTTCCCAAGTACTGGGATTAAAAGTGTGTGCCACTGAATCCAGCTTGCAGGATTTGATTTTTAAATATGGCATATGTATAGCTATGGTTTTGTTTTTAAGAAAACATCATTAAAATCCTGACGTAGCTTATTGAATTAGTTCAATGCAAAGAACCATAATCAAAATGACTAGCATGAGCTGTGTGAATGCTCCAGATCTAAGTAGCTTAATTTTCTATTTTGAGTGTCTGATAGCATTGTGAGCAGCACTTGTAGTCCTTATACACACTGGGACACTAACCATGCCATGAGCTCTTGTGTATTTCTTAGTTTAGAGTTACATCATATTCCTTTGGTCACCATAACCTTTTTCCCCCTATCAAACTAAAACAGGTAGAAGGGAAGGAATCAAAGAAACATAGTTCAGTAGTCATCTGTCCAGAAGAAAAATGGTTAGGAGCACTTTGGCCACTAAATTATGCTAACCCAATTTGTAAGTCAATCTCTATTTCCTAGATGCCAAAGAACCTTATTGCCAAATGAACTAGAGTCACTTTTCTCCTTTCTCTCAATAGGTAATTTCTTTCCTCTTGCTCCTCCTCCTCCTCCTCCTACTCCTCCTCCTGCTCCTCCTCCTCCTTCTCTTCTTCTTCTGAGGTAAAAAAATAACTTTCCCTGGAACTTGTGAAGCTTCTGAAATGCACACCACCCACAGAATCTGCCAGGCTATTATTGCTCCATTAGAACTGGCTGAGATCATAATTACCTAAGAAATGCCCTTCTTCAACTCTAAGTTCCTGGATGTCAGGCACCTCAGCTCATGGGAGTTAAGGTTCTTATGTCCTGCATTGTATTTTCCCTCTTGAATTTCTGTGATTCCACATGATGAAGAGTACACAGAGCATAGCTCTAGTGGGAGTGAAAATCCAACCATTTGGAACTAATATAATTTCTGTTGTATCCATAAGAAAGGTAGCATGAAATATTTTTATTTTTAAGAATGAAAACGCACACATTAGTTCCTGAAAGAACATCTTACAGACAGAAAAAATAGAAAAGACTAGATTTGTTTTGTATTTGGATAGTTAGTATGTATAGAGATCAAGAAATATAAATATAAGCAAATATATAGCACACATTAGTGAGTGTCAGAGTTGCAGCCACCATGAAATGTGAAGTGAATAGGAGACAGACAATATCTCTTCAAATAACTGAATTGAAGCCCCCCTCCCCCAGTTTCTTCCTTAGTATACCGTCACTTAATTAGCCTTGTTTGAAAGACCTTGGTTTGCATGTGTGTATGTGTGCCTGTGGGTGTAAGGGGCTGGTGTCTTGATTAGCTCTGAAGTATTGTTGCATGATCAATACCATTCTGACATGAGGTGGCTCTAGTGTCCAGACCTCATTGTTAGGGAGGCTTTATCGGGCACTTCTGTCAGTCTCTGACACATTTAAAGAATACTATCAGTGATTTTTTTCGTCTTTCGAGCTTACATTTAGACTTGGAAGACTGTAAAAATGCACTGGGAGTAAGAGCCTGATGAATACATGGTAAGCTATGAATCTGGGAAACAATGCTTAGTGAAGGGGCAATAAATGAAATATCCTAAAACTTTTCTTTTTCTTTTCAGCAATGGGCATTTTGTAATAAATATAATATATCACAGCAGGAGGTAACTGGCTGTGGTCCCTGAAGAAGCTGGATAGAGACAATCAGAAGCATGCCTCTGAGAAAATGCCAGGTGGGTGGCAATGTTATTTATATAGATGAGTAACTTGGGAGCCTCCACAATACTCTCTTCAGGTAAATGGAGGATATTATTCCTGAGATTCAGCCTTCTGGCTCCTTGTCTCCAGTTCCCAATTCTCAAGTAATCACCCAGCCTTCACAGCAAATGTCATTAACCTGTGGAATGGAAAAAGGAAATTTGACCAATTTCAACATCTTAGATTCTTAGAGTTTGTCAGATATGCAGACAGCAGAGAGTCATAGAAAATGCCAGAGAAAGCAACCTGTAGAAATTACCTCTTGCTCATCCCCTTGCTCCCTATATAAAGCAGAATTCACTAATACTCAAAAGACATTTGTGCATTCTGTAAGCAATTACTTGTAAACGTTTTTAATGGAGTAAAGAGAGAATTAGAATACTGTAATAAATCTATTCTTTATAATGTCAAAAATTTTCTTTGAGAAAAGAATTCTCAAGGAAAAAACAAAACAAAACAAAAAAACAATGCTGCTTCCACCCTCTTCCTAGCCCTGAAAAATAGTATCTTATAAATTACTTGCTTGGTTTTCCTGAACATTTCATTTGCTTTGACAATGTTTGTCTTACATATTAAGAATAGTGGTTATCAATAGACACATCAGCCATGTATTTGCTCTGCAACAGGGAGTAATGATGCA
>PVLC010011109.1:0-48196 GCA_004027655.1 Graphiurus murinus
GTTGTTTGTGTTCTTGATAGTTGCCATTCTGATTGGAGTTAGGTGAAATCTCAAGGTAGTCTTGATTTGCATCTCTCTGATTGCTAATGATGTGGAACATTTCCTCATACATTTATTGGCCATTTGTATTTCTTCTTTTGTGAAGTGTCTATTTAGATCCTTTTCCCATTTCTTGATTGTGTTATTTGTTTTCTTAGCTCTGAGTTTCTTGAGTTCTTTGTATATCCTAGATATGAGTCCTCTGTCAGATGAGTAGCTGGCAAAGATTTTCTCCCACTCTGTGGGTTCTCTGTTGAGGTTCTTGATAGTTGCCTTTGCTGCACAGAAGCTCTTTAGTTTAGTGTAATCCCATATATTGATCTTCCTTTGGGTTGCTTGTGCTTTTAAGGTCCTGTTGAGAAAGTTTTGACCTGTGCCTATGTGTTGAAGTGTTGGGCCTATGCCCTCTCCCTAATATGTGGAAGCTAGGGAGAAAATGGGACATAAGAGAGACTCCAGGTGAAGGAGAATTCTTAGGTGAACAAAAAATTTGACTTAATGGGAGGTAATGGGAGGAGGGGGGACACCCTAATAAGCATGATGTACTTACAAGATCACATCAAAGTCAGTCACTAAACTGACCTGGAGATAGGGGAAGGGTGGGTGGGAATTGGGGAAGGGTTAATGAGAAATATGTGCATGGATGTCTTTACCTGTACTAGCTTGTACCCAACAAAAATGTGTAATTAACCCTGTTGTACCCAAGAAATGTATAAAAATCCATGCTAAAAAATAAATAAATAAATAAATTTAAAAAAATAAATAAATAAAGCACCTAAAAAAAAAAAAAAAAAAAAAAGAATCCAGACCTGGAGGAAAACTGGCCTTGGGATTGGAGGTAAAGGTGTTCATGAAATTTTTAGATTTAAAGCTACAGCCCCTCTTTCCTTTCCTGTTTGCCCCCTTTCTACCTTTTTCTTTTGTTTCTTCTATCCTCACTCACTCCATGGTGAGGGGCATCTGAAGACAAGCTTTGAGAGGGTGAAATGCACAGAGAAGAATGAGCCTTCCAATCTGGCCTCAGCGAGTCATTCTAACCACCTCCTAAGGCTTCTCTTGCCACAACCCTCTCCTTCCATGTTTATTCCCCACTGCTACGTACCTCATGCAGCAGGCTCTGCACACACCCTACCTGGAATTCCTCCTGCTAAAGGCCACCTCTAAGGAGGTGATTCTTCTCAACAGCTGGCCATGGCTCCCCACTGCAGACCCAGGAGGTTCACCCCCAGCCAAGGCCAGGCCACTGTGAAGCCTTCTCTTCTAGCATAGCCTTCTGCCTGCTGTTGAAGCCAGAAGCAGCCCCACTCAGATCTAGGTCTTAGAGTGAGGAAACTGACAAACAAAGGCTAATTGGAGGTCATCTGCTGTCTTCAGGTTCAACAGGCCCTGCTTAACCTGGCACTGAGGAAGGGTGAGGCTAGGGGGCTACTCACAAGGTCATTGCCTAGATCAATCAAGAGTCTCTAGGAATCCATGCCTTTTTCTGAGATCTCCCAGAGGAGGGTTGGCTTCTCTCATGGTGACCGGACATGTCTCAAAGGATGTGGCTGGGAGCACACAAAGGAGACTAATCAAGCTGGAGAGTCTCCACGGCTGTGGCCCCGCAGGGCCAGGTGCAGAGAGAGCACTGGTGGCCCCTCTCGCAGGCCCTCTGGTGTAGCAGAGTGCTTCTGGCTCTCAGCAGGTCATAAATTACCAACCCTGGAACACCTTCAGCTGGGAGAACTCTGCAGCTGGAGGAATTTTTTCTCCCCAAACTTAACACATCATAAAACATAGCTATTTGGGGAATAAGAATGACCAGGAGGTATTTTTGCCTCTGAAGTTCTGTTTGGGAAAACTTGGAAGGTGAGGTTGGGATTCTGCTATGGCCACACACCCCAGTCAGCCTTACCAGCAAATACCAGGCATGGCCATTGTCACATGACCCCAGCCTCTTCCTGGACTGGATGTGAGCTGCTGTAACTTAGTGCTCTCCAAAACCTATGGCAGAAAAAGGGCTTGGTTCTCTCCCCAGGGCCACCCTGGACTTGGGACATGTGGGCTTGAGGTAAGCAAATGCAAGTTTGTCCTGGCAGTCAGCACTGAATCCTGTTGTCCCCTTCTGAGTCTGTTAGCATCTGTACCGGGCCCAGGTATGTGCAATGTGTTTCCTGTCCATGATCCCACAGGTGTCCAACACTTGCTTTACAGCCTCAGTGAGAAGAATATCTCCCAGGAGCCCATTTCTCAAGACGAAACTTCCAGGTGCAAGATGGACAGAAAATGGTCTCCAAAGATGGCCACTATCAATTCCTCCCCTCCTAACATAGGAACACTGCTCTGCTTTTGAGAAGTGGAGTCTTTCCTGTCCCTTGAATATTGGACCAAATCTTTGATGTTCAAGGATCAATAGTCTGTGGACAGAGTGGCCATTCTGAACCAGTCCTGAGTTGGGCCCTTAGGAAGACTGGGAGCTTCTGTGTCCCTAGCCACTGCCATGATATAAAGAAGTTTGGACTAGACATATGAGAGGTCATATGGAGAAAGAAGAGAGATGACATGCACCCAGCTGTGAAACAAGGACCTCGTGAAGACTGGCTGGGCTCACACAGATGATGAAGGCACGAAGTAGCAACTGAACCAGTGTTCACTTCCTTCCTTCCCCACTCCTAATTT
Source organism: Graphiurus murinus (assembly GCA_004027655.1). Lineage (NCBI taxonomy): Eukaryota > Metazoa > Chordata > Mammalia > Rodentia > Gliridae > Graphiurus > Graphiurus murinus. The sequence goes on from PVLC010011109.1 coordinate 2,698, forward strand.
TCTTGCCTATCTGATTCTACATAGCTCATCTTTTTTTTTTTTTAAATACTGAGGATTGAACTCAGAAACATTTTACCTCTGAGCTACACTCCCCAGCTCTTATTTATTTATTTTTCAATTTTGAAACATGGTCCTGCTGAGGGTGACGCTAAGTTTCTGAGACTGGCCTTGAGCCTGTGTTTCACCTGTTTCAGCTTCCCAAGTAGTGGAATTAGAGGTGTGCCACCATGCCTGGCTTAGACAGCCCTAGGCCAAGGGGACAAATTTGGATCAATAAGACTTGGCCACTGTGGGCTGTGTGGACCCAGCCCCTCATCCAGCATGATGAAGGTGAACACAGTGTCCCTTCATACAGAAGTGTTGACACACCCCTACAAATTTATGGTGATGTGTAGGGCACTCATCTCATTGTGAGAATCCCCTTCTGACCCTTTACAGAAGCCCTTCTTTGGAAAGCCAAGTGTGCAGCACATTCATTTTACAGACAGGAAGCAGAGAATGCACAATCTTAAGACTTTCCCAGGCAGACAAGCAAAACCCCACTAGGGTCTATATGTGCACATTCGCAGCATGTCAGAGAAATCACACTGGGCATCTGTCAAAAATGGCAAGACAGATTTTATTCAAGCTACTGCAGTAGGAGAAAGAACAGTATAGAACTGACTCAACTCTGCATAGATCAAAGGTAGCTGGCGAGTTAGAGCCAGAGGGCAGAGGGCTAGAAATGACTCAGAGGAACTTGATTACCTGTTCAGGTGGGGGAAGTAGGCACAGCTGAGCTCAGTAGGCCAAGGCCCCAGCACCTGGAAAAGACTTGCAGGTTTGGCCAAGAAAGAAGTCCTTGTTGGATCAAGATTTTTCAATATGGGCACTATAAATACTATATCCATCCATCCATCCATCCATCCATCCATCCATCCATCCATCCACTGGCTCTCCTGTTCAGTTTTCCCTTTCTTTATTCATGTAGTAAATATATAGTAAATGTTTTTGTTTTCTAAGTATCAGGGACAATCTAATATGTGGAAACAGATGTGGTATGCCTTCACACAGTGCTTTCAAGCTCATCAGGAAGAGTCAAATATATGTATTTTTAAATCTCATAGCTACTATTTGGAGGGAAGTGAAGGTAAGAGAAGAGGAGGATGCCAAGGAAAAACACAGCAGAGGAATAAGACCTGGGCTCAGGGCAGGTGCCAGGAGAGGTAGCCTTTGAGCTAAGCCTGCAGGAGTGACTTTGCTGAGGGCAAAGCAGGCTATGCAAGCCAGAAGAGACAGAGCAGCCTGAAGCCAGGTCCGACTGAAGAGCAGCAGGGAAGGGCAGCATGGCTGGAAGAGTGGGGGCAGTGGGCAGGAGCCAGGGAGGGTGATGGGCTCAGGTGGCTTCGCCCCAGGGAAGAACTCATGGAAAACAGGACTGAGGTAGTCTGCCTGGGTGAAGGGAGTGTGGGAAATGGAAAACTGGAGGAGAGAGGAGAAAGAAGTAATCATTCAGGAGGGCAGGATATCAAGTTGGCAAGAAAAACAAGGTAGTTGAAATATGTGATATTTGAGGTTGTGTAGAATAAATGAGCCTATAGTGGAACCATGTGCTGCGACTATCCATGATGGCTGCCTGGTCTCTCCTACTTGTATATCTATCTATATCTATATCTATAATTTACAATCTGACATCTCTGTGTGCTGCATCCTCAGAATCAACACACCACATATTGAAAATATTTGGGAGAAAATGGTGTCTGTATTGAACATGCAAACTTTTCCTTGTCATCATTTTCTAAAGAATATAACAACTATTTACATATAATTTACATTATATTAGGTAGCAGTCTACAGGAGGATGTGTATAAGTTATATTCAAATACTGCATCATTTTATATAAGGAACTTGAGCAGTCACAAAAGGCATTCTGTGAAAAAGGGTAAAAAAAATACTTGCAAACTACCTGTTAGGGTTTAGTACCCAAAACATACACACACACACACACACACACACACACACACACACACACACCACACACATATATGAATCTCTAACTCAATAGAAAAAAAATCAAATAACCCAATGAAAAATGAGTAAAAAGACTTTAATAGACATTTCTTCAAAGACATAAAAATGGCCATAAGGTATCTGAGAAGGTGTTCAGCATTACTAATCATTAGGAAAATGCAAATCAAAACCTTAATGAGATGTCACCTTTATACCTGTTAGGATAATTATTCTTTATAAATATAAAAGATTAACAAATGTTGTGGAGTATGTGAAAAAGCTGGAACCCTGTATGCTGGTGGTGAAATAGAAAAATGTAATCTAGTATGACGGATACACCCAAAAAATTAAAAATGGAACTATCATATGACTCAGCTATCTGACTTCTGGGTATTTAGCCAAAAGAACTGAAATGAGAATCTTACTCCTATGCTCATTGCAACATTATTCGCAATAGCTAAGCTACATAAAGAACCCAAAGTCTATTCATAGATGAATAAGGAAATGTGTGATACACATACAATGGAATATTATTCATTCTTTGGAAAGAAGGAAATCTTGCCATTTGCAAAAACATAGATGAATCTAGAGAACATTATACTAAGTGAAATAAGCCAGCCGCAGGACAAGTACTGCATGACCTTGCTTACGTGAGATATCTAAAATAGTCAACCTCATTGCTACACTTCTGGAAGTTGCCAGAAATGTAGGGATGGGGAAAATGGGAAATTGCTTTTCAGTGTTTGTAAAGCTTCCATTATGCAGGATGAGTTAGGATCTGGAGACTTGCTGTACAATATAGTACCTAATAGTACCTATAGTGAACAATTTGGTGTTGTGTACTTTAAAATATGCTACAAGGATAGATCTCATGCTATGTTCTTTCAAAAAAAAAAAAAAAAAAAAGAGACCCACAAAAGCACAATGACATATTTGGAGGTGAGGAATATCTTTGGTATCTTTGCTGTGGTGATGGTATCATAGGTGCATGCCCATGTCCAGTCTCATCAAGATGTTTGCATTTAGTGTGTGCAAATACTTTGCACTGCAATAATCCTAAAATAATAAGAATTTTGAAAAGAACTGACAAGACAAGACAGAATAATGGAAGGAGGTTAAAAAAGAAATCAGGAAGGCAAGGGATCCAGAGTCCTGGGGGAAAAATTTGTCTGGAAAAGAGGAAGGATATTTCTCAGAAAAAGACACACTAGGGGAAGATAGAGACATTTTGAGAAGGGGAGAGAAGGTGAGAACGTCGTTATTGGACAACGTTGGCAATAAATTATAAAGTGTGCTCATCTGTTAGGAGTTCAGGAAGTGGGGTGGGCTGTACACTCAGGAAGAGGAGGAAGATTGGGAACAGCTGTAGGGGGATCAGATGGGAAGCCAGCAAGGGGCAGGTGGAGGTTAGCAGGAACTGGCTTGTCATGGAGCCAAGGTGCACAGGTGCATAGCAGTGGGTCAGAGGGGACAGATTAGGGCAGGCACTGGCTGGTCCAAGGTCAATGTCTGACAAGGTGGAGATAGAGAAACCTCAGGGGGGTCGGAGACTTGGAGCCATGTGTGAGGACAGTGGAAAATGGTCTTGGGAGGGATCTGCAGGATGAAAAGTTGGGGTGATCTGCCTAGAGAGAGGTGGAAGGACAGGCAGGATATGATCAATGAGAGCAAAGCCAGAAGGCATGGACCTGGAGCAGGAGTGACTGGAGGATGAAGAGGCCCAAGGCGCATGTGCAGTGTGTGGCTGCAGAGGTGGACACAGTGCCAGAGGATCCATCGGCCTGGGAATTGGTGTCCTGTCCTCACCTGTCACAAAGGTTCATGATAGGGGGCAGCGTGGAGTGGAGTGGAAGGCCACGGGGTCTGGGCACTCATCCTTTGTGTGTGTGTGTGTGTGTGTGTGTGTGTGTGTGTGTGTGTGTGCAGTACTAGGGATTGAACCTGGGGCATATTACCTCTGAGCTACACCTCCATCCCTATATTTATTTTATTTTATTTTATTTTGAAACAGCATTTCACCAAGTTGCTGAGGCTATCCTCGAACCTGTGGTCCTCCTGTCTCAGTTTCCCAAGTACTGGGATCACAGGTGTGCACCACCATGTCTGGCAGTTGGGCACTCATCCTCTGAGAATACAAGAAGCTTTGGGGTGTAGTGATTGGCAGGAAAGTAGGTGGTGATATCAGGGGGTGGCATCATTTTCTGATGATGTGGCAAAAATCATGATGGTTGTAGACACAGGTGACATGGTGGGGCTGAGGCGAGGGAGGGGGTCTTAACATAGGAGGTACACTCTGTCTTCTTTACCAGTGTCTCACACATTGGAGTCAAGTCATTGGGGGTAACGTAAATATAAGTAATAGCATTGGTTATTAATAAATCAAAGAGCATCGCAATGGTGGAGAGATGGAGAGGTAATGTGACTTGAGAATGTGAAGATCCAACATGATGAGAAAAGGATGCTGAGAGTCCAGGGTAGATACTGAAGTCATCAAAAAGACTAAAGTGACCAGGAGAGTAAACACTGAAAGGAGAACAGAGACTCTGGGGTCTCTATTTGCTTTGGAGATGGGAGGCGGAAGGCTGACGTTGCTGGAAGGTGCTGCAGCTGCCCTCTGGGAGTCATGAGTGTGGAGCCTGGGGAGAGTTCAATGCTAGGAATATAAATTTTTGGCATTGCTGAGATCAAGGAGGTAGCTCAAAGTCACGAGACTGAAGGTCAGCTGGGATGCTAAATATAAGAGGAAAGTTAAAACCCAAGGACTTGGAATGTAACAGTGGAGAATGATAAGCTTCAGCAAAGGAAGCTAAGCAAGGCTGCCGGTAGTGCAGCAGGAAAACCAGGAGAGGCCCATCAGGTTGGAGGAAGTAGATGGCAGTGCTGGGTGCTTCTGTGAAGGAGCTGAAGGTAAAGACCATGACCTGGTCGATGGGAATGGAAGATGGTCTGTAGAAAAAAAAAGAGAGAGAGAGTCTCGGGACTGAAGGACTACAGCAAAGTTCCAGAAGGAGAGGGGACATAGAGGGGCTGAGAAAGTGTTCCAGGGAATACCAGTTGAAAAATTTCCAATTATGGAAAAAGACAAACATACAGGTGAAAAGGCTGAGCAAACTTGGAATAGTAAAAAACCCAGGAAAATCCACAAGAAGACACAATAGTCCAAAATCTGAAAACTGCAGGCAGAGAAGAAATCTTGAAAGCAGATGGAGAGAAATGACACACTCACTGTACAGGAAAAACAGTTCAAATGGTGGTGGGTTTCACAGCTGAACCTACAGAGGCCAGAGGGAATTGGAAACCGTGTTTTAGGTGTTGAAAGAAAAGTTGTCAACCTAGTATCCTGGATCCAGTGAGAGAAGTGAAGGGCAAATAAAAAAAATTTTTCAAGCCACGTATATGACCCAGGACATATACCCATACCTAGAATATATACTTTCAAAATCCATAGTCAAAAACAGTGGTTAGAAAATGGGCAAAAACATGAAGAGACGCTTCATTGAAGAATATAAATGGGTGGCAAATACGCACTCTAGATATTCAGCATCACTAACCCTGGGAAAACGGACATTAAGACCACAAAGAGATAGAACTTATAAACAGAACAGCTAAAATTAAAGAGTGACAATATCAAATACCAGCCAGGATGGAGAGACTGGGCCTATAATGCTTTGCTGGCAGAAAATTAAAATGTTCAGCCATCCTGGAAAAGAGTTTAGTTGGTTATATAAAACAAAGTACACTTGTACCATATGATCCAGCTCTGTACTCCCAGAAACTTATCCCAGGGAACTGAGAACTATTCTCTCCAAACACACAAACTATTTATGGAGGCTTTGTCTGTAGCCACAAATTGAAGCAATACAAATATCTTAGAATAAAGAAAGTGTGGTACATCTGGACCATAGAATATTACTCAGTAATACAAAGGGACTGTTGATATATGCCACACTGTGGATGAATTGGGAGGGCACTATGTTGAGTGAAAAAGTCAACTTCAAAAACTCACAAACTAAGCCAGGTACAGTGGCACATGCCTGTAATCCCAGTACTTGGGAGGCGGAGGCAGGAAGATGGTGGATTCAAGGCCAGCCTCAGCAACTTAGCAAGAGCCTCAGCAACTTACCAAGACCCTATTTGAAAATAAAGGACTGGGGGTATAGCTCGAAGGTAGAATCCCCTGGGTTCAATCCGCAATACCCAAACAAAACAAAACCTTACATACTGTACTTATAACATCTTCTAAGTGACAATATTATAGCAATGGAGAGCCAATTAATAGTTACCAGGGCTTAGGGATGGCAGAGAGTAGGTGTGATTAAATAAAAACCCTTGCAGTGGTGGAATAGCTCTGTATCTGGATTGTCGGGGTGGTTACACAAATTTAGAAAGTGAAAATGGTAAAGAATCATACACAAACTTGTTCCAATATTGAATTCCTGGTTCTGATATTGCATTATGGTTATATAAGATGAAACTACTGGGACCTCTTTGCACTGTTTGATGATGTCTTTGAATCTATGGTTATTCTGAAGGTAGAAAAGGAATAAATAATAACTGAATAAGTTAAACAAATTGATAGAAGTACAATAGAGAAAAAGTTATCTTCGGGTATGCTTCTAAGTGCGCTCCAGGTGTCTGAGGCCTATCTCAGACTTCAGACAAAGAGGCCTCACTTCTGTTGTCTGAGGTCTATCTCAGTTCTTTGCCACCCTGGCTTCTCCATGCCTGAGGATGGCAGCCACCTCCATGAGAACAAGCCAGAGAGAAAACAGGAGAGGGCATATGTGACAGAAGCTTTATGACTTAATCTTTGAAATTACTTTTACCATTTTTTTTTGTGGTGATACTGGGGATTGAGCCCAGGATTACTCTACACCTGAGCTATAAGCTCAGCCCTATTGTATTTTTTATTTTGAAATAGGATCTCACTAAGTTGCTGAGGGCCTTGCTGAGTTGCTGAGGCTGACCTCAAACTTGCAATCCTCCTGTCTCAGCCTTGCAAGTAATCTCTCCTCGGATTATAAGCATGCACCACCACACCTAGCTGACATGCCATATTCTACTCCATTAGAAACTAGTGAGTAGGAGCAGCCCAGGGTCAAGTTGTGGGATCACATGGGAGTCTGGCTATCAGGGTGGGGCGCACCTAGGTGCTAGGGGCAGAGCTGGGGCCACCCCGATTCTCCCTGAGCCCAGTATCTATGGATGCCACAAAGCACACCCACCACACATACACTCCACACTCCACATCACACCACACACACACATAATGCTCCCGCATCCTCCTCACATACACATACACACACACACTACAGCAAATACCACATACCACACAACATACCACATCCCCACATTACACTATACATCACACACACACACACACACACACACACAAACACCACACACTATACAACATGTGGCATCACAGATACACCATATGTATGCACTGTACACACACCATGCCAGAAAGACCACACATAGCACACACACCACACAACATACCACATAATACACCATACCTGCCCTGTACACTACACACACATCACCACATATACCACATACTACATACTACATAACCTACCACATCACACCACCATACACCACAACTACATACACAATACTACAACACACAAAGCACACCACACCCACATACTCATCCTATGCAAGATGCCACATCACACACTCTACACAACACACATGCCATGCAACGTACCACATACCATATCACACACATATGCCACTTATATACCACCTAATGTACCACACACATGCTGTGTCACACACATCACATATCACACTGCACACACACCATGCCTGACATACACCACATACATATCATGTAACATAACACAGGTTACACCATACATACGTGCTTGCACACAACACATGCCACACACACATACATACATACACCACACTATACATGCCAGGCCACAGCCCCCCACATATACATACTAATTCACATACAAACAAACACACGCATATACACAAGCCCACCATGCTCACACATGCACACACATGGGTGTGCACGTCACAGCCCCCTCCAGGGCTGAGAGGAGCAGACTAGGGCAGGTTGGACAACACTGCCGAGAATCAGGTTCTGGCATTGCTTAGAAAATCTGCTTGGAACCACAGATAAAACTATGGGCCAAGGTGATTCCATTTCAAATAAAACTCCAGTTGGTGAAGGAAGTTAAAGGATCCAGATGAGCTGTTTTTACAAATGGAGGAATTCATTCATGGGGCTGGTAGGAACCGAGAAAGGCAGCTGTGTGGCCAGGGGTTGGTGTCTCTGGAGGGTGGTGGACTCTGGCAAGTGCCCCACCTCCTGTGCAAGGACAGCACATGGCTGGCTTGGAGCTTGGCCCGCATCAGGGCGCCCTGGGTGACTGCGGCCTCAGTCCTTTCCCATTGCAACCTGGCTGTCCTCAGGCACCACATGCGCTTTTGGAAAGAGAAAGCACTATGGCTTTATGTCTGCTGATGGCCAATGCCAAGATGTATCCCCGGGGAGGAGGCTGGGCGGGCCCTCTGCTCTATGTTCACAGGTGACACTCAACACCCTTTTTTCTCTGCCAGCATCCTGTGTCATGCTAAGTATGTCCACTAGGTGGCGCTATCTGCATGGGCGCTGGCGCCTCCGTGCGCGGGTCCTTGGACCCAAAGGCACACTCTCAGCCCGGACCTGTGATCAGGGTCAGAGGTTCATGGCCAGCAGATGAGTCTGAACTAAAAACCACTGCATCAGACCTGAATCATATTGGAGAATAAACTTAATGTTATTAAATTTCAACTTCCTAGTGCCTTATGTTTTGTCAATTTAGGGGAAGATGGAAAGTCTTCATTTGCGGTGTGTAAAGCACCTTACGTTTATTATTGCTTTGGATTTTCTCAGCCACCTGTTGAGTAAGGATATTGCGGCTCAGAGAGGTTAAACAACAGCCCAGGGTTACACAGCCAGGAGGCAGAGGGGCCCAGGAGACAGACTTCAGAGACCACTCTGTTCCATGGCCTATACCCCAGGTGCTGCCTGAGAGGGGTCCTGGGAGCTCAGTGGAGGAGGGCGTGCTGGGGACAGGGCAGGGACAAGGCTCAGGGAGAGGATTGAGGCCAAGCAGGAGGGGCTTCTGCCATGGCTGTGGGGTGCACTTAGCTCCTTCCTTGGTCTGGTGGGGCTGGGTGCCTGGACGGTATTCCCCCACCTCAGGGACCTCCCATCTGGCCATTTATTCTTATCTTTCATAATAAACTATAATGGGAAATGAGGCCTTTTGCTGAGTTCTGTGAGTTGTTTAGGTGGTGTGTGGGAGCACCCAAGTGCCCAGAGGGTCAGCCTATAGGTAGCCTGGGGACACTGGGTTTGTGGCTGGTATCTGAAGCGGGGTGCTTTTGTTGGACTAAGCCCTTAACTAGGCATCTGCACTAACTCCAGGCAGTGAGTATCAGAAGGGAATGTAGGACAGCCCGTTGGGGTAGGAGAATTGTGGTGGGCCGCTTCGCTAGCCTGCCTCCCACGTGCTCTGCTGGATAATGCTGATGCCTGGTCCTGAGGCCCACCCGGAGGACAAGCCGCTTCCAGAGCCCGGTGGAAGAAGCAAGAAGTGCATGGTGACCCCTGCCACCCAGGAAGGGTCACATGAGTGGGAGGGAGGCTGTGGCAGGACCTCCTTGGAGAAGGCTGAGCTCAAGCTGAAGGAAGGGCTCTCACTGCCATCACTGTGCTGCACTCTCCGGGACCAGTGCCGGGATGTGGATGTGGCCGAGCCCGAGCAGTCACATCCTGGGCTCGGTGATGAGAGTGTGCTCCAAAAGCCCAGCCCCGGTCCCAGGGTTCTTTTTCCTTCCTTCCTTCCTTCCTTCCTTCCTTCCTTCCTTCCTTCCTTCCTTCCTTCCTTCCTTCCTTCCTTCCTTCCTTCCTTCCTTCCTTCCTTCCTTCCTTCCTTCCTTCCTTCCTTCCTTCCTTCCTTCCTTCCTTCCTCCCTCCCTCCCTCCCTCCCTCCCTTTACTGAGATTGAACACAGGGGCATTCAGCCTCTGAGCTACACCCCTAGCCCTTTTGATTTTTTATTTTGAAACAGTCTTGCTAAATTGTTGAAGGTCTTGCTGAGTTGCTGAGACTGGCCTCAAACCTGTGATCCTCCTATCTCAGCCTCCCAAGTTCTAGGATTACAAGTGGGTGCCTTGATGTCTGGTAATCCCAGGGTTCTTTATGAACTCATTTTCAATCCAAGAAGCTCAGGGATGGGGTGTGGGGAGTCAGGATGGACTGAGAGATATATTCCAAGATTCCTAGAAAGATCCCATGGAGCTGCGGATTTCTCCCCATGGGAAGGATGGTTTGGGCTGTTGGCACAGACCTCAGGGACGCCCTAGCCTCTTGCCCAGAGCCCTTCATAAGGCATGCTCAGCCTGGCTCTTCACCCAGCAGACAGGCTGCACTGGCCAGTGCCCCAGCTGCCATATGAAGCTGCACAGACTGGAGGCTTAAACGACAGATGCTTGCTTCTTCACACTTCCAGGGGCTGGAAGTTGGAGATCAGGCGTGGGCAAGCCTGGTTTCTCCTGAGGTCTCCCTCCTGCGCTTGTAGATGACCTCTTCTCCTAGGTCTTCGTGTGGTCTTCCCCTGTGCATGTCTGTGTCCTGAGTCATGTTATAAGGTTCTATTGGATCAGGGCCCATCCTAATGGCCTCGTTTTACTTTAACTACCTCTCTAAAGACCCTGTCTCTAACTGCAGTCACATTCTGAGATACTGAGAGTTAAGACTTCAGTATTTGAATTTTAAGGACACAATTCAACCCATAATAGCATCCCAGGAGAGGAATGGATTTCAGGACTTGGGGAGAATTTCCTCTATAAAGAGGGCTTGGCATTCTCATTTCAGCCTGGTGGGACAGTAACAGGGATCAAGAAGCTGCTTTTGCGGAACAGCTCAGACTCCCCTCCAGGCCCGCAGATGCCCCCTGGGCACCGACAAGCAGCATGAAGCTTAGCAGCTCCGCCTTCATTTTGTATCCCTCTTCAGATTCTTGCCCAGCTCTGTATGAAGGCGTGTTAATCATTTAAGGAGTGTCTATCTAAAAACTGGTAATAGTTTTTTCACCCTGAATTTACCTAACCCATCTCCTCCTCCTTTGAGATTGAAGATGCTAAGATAAAAGACATTTTCAAGATTGGCTGAGACATTTAACTGCCAGCTTTCCAGACCCCTGGAACAGTGTCTAGAAGTTCCCAGTCATTGCCCTACACCTCCCAGGATCCGCAGGAGGCAGCTCATGGCCCCATGATGAGACTGGCCCCTATGCAGGAGCGATCATCTCATGGGAACTCAACAGTCCCGTTCCAGGATCCCAGGTCTGATGAATAAACATCATGGATAGCACGTGGAAATTGCCCCTTGAACAAGAGAACTTCCCTGGGGCCACCTCACAGAACCTGAGCTGAGACAGTGACCAGCCGGACTACAGTTGACCAAAACTGCTTAGTTATACACACCTTTCGCCCTGTCCCAGTTCTTCAAATAAACCTAAAGCTCCTGTCAGTTCCCGAAGATGTAGATCTCACTTTACCTACCCAATATTGATTAAAGCCCATTACTTTTTCCACCTAGTTTTGGGAGCAAGTGACTGGACCTGATTTGTTGGGACCCCCCTGAGCCAGGCTGTGGCCTAGGACTCCAGTAACAGGACCCGGAGTGACTGTCATCCTCACAGGGGGAGGGTGCCTAGTACAGATAAACAGGAGAACAGGGTCTAAGTAGTGGACCAACCTGAGACCAAGGCCTCAAGGTGGCTGAAGAGGAGTGACCACGGGGCCAGCATGGCTGAGCTGGACAGAGTGTCCTTTATGCCACTCAAGACTCTGGAAAGATGTGGAGTCTCCATAGTTACTACTTGGCCAGCATAGGCTCACCCTGCTGTGCACCTTTAGCAGCCTCACAGAGTGACGTTTTCTGGGTCTTTATGCCCTGTTTTTCCATCTTCCAAAGCCCCCCAGGAGAAGGAGTGTGCTGTGTGCATCTGAGAGTTCAGATGCATGCTGGCACGTGTCTTCCTTGCTTGGTGGTGGCCTGGGAACAGGACATGGTAGCAGGAATCAGGGCTCTTGGAAAATCACAAATACATGTGTTTTGATGGTGTTGTAAGCCTTCCAGTCTATATATCTATATCTATATATACACATATATATGTATATATATAAATATATATAATCCAAATGATGTAACAAGAATGCAGTCAGAGGGCTCAGGCCCAAGCTCTCCAATTCTCACCTCTGTGTCTGGCAGAGATACCTCTCAAGATGTACAAAGGGGCCCCAGGCACAGAGAGAAACTCAGATGGGTCCTCGGGACCCCGGTTAGGAAAGATGTTGCTTTGTCCCTTTTATCTTATTCAGAATTCAAAGATTGCTTTTGTGCATGAGGCCCAAGTGGAGTTTTAGGACTGACTGAGAATTTTTATTGGTCAGAATGTCTGCCCCTTGTTCGTTCGTTCATTCATTCATTCATTCATTCATTCATTCAGCTAACATTTACTGAGTCCTTTCTGCATGCTTATTGAAACCCTGTAGCGGTGATTCTCAAAGTGTAGCCTCCAGACCAGCAGCATCAGTGTGATTAAGAATTTGGCATTGGACCCAGTACTTTGGAAGCCGAGACAAGGAGGATTGCAAGTTTGAAGGCAGCTTCAGCAATTTAGTGAGGCCCTCAACAACTTAGCAATAAACTGTATCACAATTTAAAAAAAAATTGCACTGAGGGTGTAGCTCAGAGATAAATGTCATCACACACACACACACACACACACACACACACACACACACACACACACACACATTTAACATTGGAAATGCAAGTTCTCACTCACCAGCATGCCCTAGGGGGTCCCAGAACCCTGGGCTTTCAGCAGCCCCTGCAACCCATTCTGATGCACATTCAAGTTTGAGGGTCACTGCCCTAGTGTCTGCTCAGCGTGAGATGCAGGACCAAGTATCCTTACATTTGTAAGGGGGTTTCAGAAAAATAGGAGGAGTGTCCAGCCTGCAACAAGGGAAGGTGGCCAGGGAGGGAGGCAGGCAGGAGGCAGGTTGTGATGTTCTCCAGAGACACAGCATGAACTCTTGAGTTTTTCCTGAGACTAATGGGGATCCACTGATGGATTTAGGCTGGAACAGTGTGATAGCACTGTACTGGTAGGTAGGAAGGCCATCTTGAAATTGGTGCTGGAGGTGGTTTGGAAGAGATCTAGCTAAGAAATAGAAAGATCTGTTAGAGCACGAGTGGAGTAATGTCCTGACAAACACTGAAGAAAGTTTGGAGCAGGGAAAGGACAGTGGGTGGGTCAGGGTGAGCTGGATTTGAGCAACATCAAGCAAGTGCAACCCATTACTCTCATCGGTGGGGTACAGATGAGGGTGAGGGGTCACCCCAAATGATTCCCAGGTTTCTGGCATGGGGATGGATGGTGGTGAAGTCATTCTTTGGAGCAGGGGTGGAGTTCAGAGGAATCCATAATGAGTTCAGTTTGGGACATGGTGTGTCTGAGCTGTGGGTAGAGCTTTGGAATGGAACTACAGGTCTGACGCCAAGGAGGCCAGGTTGGAGAGGTGTGGGGGCGGGGGGCGGGGATTAGGGGCTCCCCGGAGAAGAGCAGGGTGAGCAGCCTGCAGGCCCTGGCCAGGCCTCATGTAAGCACAACCTTCCGATCATTGTATGCAACAGGATTAACCCTGGCTTGAGTACAGTGATGGAAAGGGATCAGGGACATCTTGTGCTGAGTCCCTCCTGTGACCAGAGAGTTGTACGGGGACAGGAGAAGGCCTTGGTGTGGGTCAGAACTGCCATGGTTGCCAGAACAGTGCCCCCCACACTGCCTTCCTCCATGGAGCTAGAACTGCCAGGATGGGGTGCAGGGCCTCCTGTAGGCAGCTCAGGCTCTTGGAGGCCCCTGGAGAGGAACATGGCTGAGCAGGAAGGAGAGGGGCCTGGAAGGACAGCCAGACCAGCTGGACAGGACTGTTCTCCCCGTGAAGCAGTAGAGGGAGCAAGTATGCTGTTCCCAGGGCCACGCTTCGCTGAGCTGCTCTGTGGCTCCAGGAGGGAGGCGGGGTCGGCAGAGACTCTGCAGAGTCTTTCTGACCTCTGAGCTCCTGCTTCTCACCCCAGAAGCATCTCCCAGGGATCTTAGGGGAGATGGACTGCAACTTTGGGGATAATGCATGAAAGGCCCATTTTGGTCGGCTTCCCGTTGCTGTAACAGAACGTCTGAGACTGGGTGATTTGCCAAGAACAGAGCTCTATTTTTGGCTCATGGTCTGGAGGCTGGGGAGTCCAGGAACATGGTGCTGGCATCTACTTAGCTTCTAGGGAGGTCTCATGGCGGAAGAGGAAGTAGGCGTGTGCAGAAGAGACCAAACATGAGGGACAGAGCCCCACTTAGTGACAACCCATCTTCGTGTTGCCTAACCTACTCCTGCTAAAGTGTGAATTCACACTCCTTCGAGAATTAACCCAGTCCCACAAGAAAGACAGGCATCCCTCTTAATGACTTCAACACCCCAGCACTAACAACAGTGACAATTATGTGTCAGCCTGAGTTCTGGAGGGACACACCACATTCACGCCATGGTGAGGCCCATGGGCTGTGAGCATTCCCTCAGCACTGAGACAAGGGCTCGGTGACTCGTTCTCCGGGTGGCCAGGTCATGCGCTAGCCAGTGAGGCGGACAGGTCACAGCCTGACCTCTCCAGGCGTCACAGGGCTGGCCTAGTGCCAGCCCTCCCTCCATGGTGGCAGGAAGGTTTTAGACAGAGTTCTTTTTCTTATTTATTTGCTATTTTATTAAGGATCTGGTTCTTGGGTGGGAGTCTTTTATAAGATGAAATCACAAACTGGGACTGTTTGGGGGAAGAGAAGGGTGAGTGCAGTCTATGCCAGTCACTCTTACTGTGTGTGTGTGTGTGTGTGTGTGTGTGTGTGTGTGTGTGTGTGTGTGTGTTACTGGAGATTGATCCTAGGAGTATTCTACTTCTGAACTATACCCTCAGATAGAGTCTTGCTGAGTTGCTGAGGGTCTTGTTAAGTTGCTGAGGCTGGCCTCAAACCTGTGATTCTCCAGTCTTAGCCTCCCAAGTACTGGGATTACAGGTGGGTGCCACCATGTCTGGCGACTCCTTAGCTTTGAAGGCAGCATGCTGGTTGACAAGCACATGGCACAAAGATGGCTGAGGGTGAGGCTGACACCTCCATGGGACCCTGCCTGGGACAGATGCTGTGCTGGCCTGTAGGTGCGATTTCTGGGGCAGGGACCTCAGGGTCTAGTGGTGCTGAGAGCCAGAAGGACACTTGCAGCAGCTCGTGGACAGCGTGGTATTAGGGACATGCTGTGGCCGGCTCAGGACACTCTGAATGCTGCCTGAGCATCACTGGATAAAAGGTGGCTGGGGGACCCTCCAGGCTGGAGAGAGTGGCAAGGCAGGGCCCTCTTCACAGACCGGAGAAGGTTCCAGGGGTTCACCTGAACTGGAGGAGCTAAGGGGAGCCCGGAGTAGTGAGAGACAGGCTGGGGCTAAGCAAGAGCCAAGCTGTAGAGATCTAGCACAGTGTCCTGAGGGCCATAGCTCTACTTGCTAGGGGACAGGAACCCTCACAAGATTTTCTGCAGGGGAATGGCTCCATATGCCTCTAGCAAGGTTGTTCTGGTAGCAGCAGCTGGGGGCCAGTGGGATGGGCTGGGAAGAGATGGCCATGGAAGAAGATCAGCAGGACTCTGGAGCTCCAGGGGAGAGTGGAGGTGGGTGGGGAGGTGCTGCCCATCATACTCCACCAAGAGTGTCTTAGACTTTGTTGCTGATTCTCTGACCACCAGTTTTTGTTTTCAGTAGTGGAGATTGAACCCAGGGGGCATTCTATCTCCAAGCTACAACTCCAACCTTTTTTTAAATTTGAAATAGAATCTGGCTAAAGTTGCTGAGGCTGACCTTGAACCTGTGATCCTCCTGTCTCAACTTTCCACGTACTGGGATTACAGATATGCACCATGATGCCCAGCTTGACCATCTTATTTTAAAATCACAAACAGGAAAATAAATACACTTGTAAGAAAAAAATCCCAATCCATAGTACTTGTTTTGGAATAAAAATTTAAGAAATTAAATCACCTTTTCTCAGGCCTCCAAGTTGCCTTCAAATGCCTGTTGAAAACCTGGACAGGGGACTTACAACATCCTTGTCAAGTGTCCTTATTAACTCAACATTTTATATAAATTGCATTTAGCACCTGCCTCCAATTATTCAGCTCTGCAGAAAGTGGAGTTCTGATTAAGTGCTCAGCTCGGCGTTAGCCGGCGTCACCCGGGGCGCAGGCCGTCATCTGTCTTCATCAAGCCGGCTCCTCCGAGGCCTGACAGCGCATCTGGGAGGGAGCTGGGTGGTTAGTGCTGAGAGGCCACACTGCCCACGACAGTCTCCGAGTGCCCGGGGAGCCGTTTATATTCATTACTGTTCTTCCCAATCATTGTCCCAGGCTTACACGGGCCACTGGAGAGCAGGCACTGACAGCCTGGCCAGGCTGGAAAGTGGAGGAGGCGGGAGGTTAATGACAGTGACAGCTGATGACAGTGACCATGAGCTAAGGTGGCAGCTGCTACTCCTGATGCTGATCAGTCCTGCCATTTTGGGAGCACCTGCCCTGGCCAGGTACCATGCCAACCACGTGACCTAATCCTTCCTGGGTATTGTGTGTCCCACAAAAACTCTGAGGTGAGTGTACTCCGCGTCTTCTTCCATTTTAGAGATGAGGAAGTGGAGACCTCTAACCTGGAAAAACACTTGGCCACTTTCCAGGTTAACCTCTGACCACTTAACCTGGAAAAACAGATCTTCGTCTTTCTGCCTTAAAGCCACCTCTCAGCTATGCCACCCACCTGCAGCCTCTAGCACATGCTTGGGAAAGTGACTTCCACCCCACCGTTGGCTTCCAGGAGGCAGTCCCCGGCCTAGCAGGGATGGCTTCTGTGAGTCCCATGGAGCTCCGGGGTCTCTGTGCTGAGTTGCTCTGCTGTCATGAGATGTCACCTGTGCTGATTCCATCAGGAATGGGGCTTTTGATTAGAACAAGGCTGATTATTGGGGGTATAGAATACAGTGAGGGGTGTGTATGTGTGCACGTGCACGTGTGTGAATCGGAATGGTGAGACCTAGGTCATGGGAAGACCATGGAGTCGGTGGGAAGCCTCATGACACCATGGCAGTCCCACAAAGGACCCTGTGGGGCATTGGGTCACCCAGCTTCAGCCCGAGTGCACGATGCCTGAATGGGAGGGAGGAGGGAGAAGATGCACTGGCAGATTAGCTCTTATGTCAGAAGCCCCAGGAAAAAAGGAAGGAGCTCATTGTCTGGGTGAGTAATTTGGGGGGGGGGTGTTGGGAAATAATAGGGAGAGGGTCCTTTATCTTCTGATTTTAACCAGGATTTTAAGGGAGAAAGTTAGGATCTGTTACTAGACATCCTGCTGGTTTGTGCGACATGGAGATCTTGCCAACAGGATTAAGGCCATGTGTTGCCCTCAGCTTGTTCTGCCAAAGCTGTGATAGTATAAGTACCCAAAGTACAGTCATGACAGTCAAGCAGGTGTAGGTATAAGGCCCAGCTGTCCTCCTAACAGCTGAGGGGTCTGATTGTCATGCCAGGCCTCTGTCACTTCCCTTCAAATGGAAGTTAGGGTCTATTGTGCAGCAACATTATGAAAATAAACCAACATAAAGTTGTAAACTTCCTAGGAAACAGGAAACTTTCTCTGAGGAGTCATTTTAGGTTCTGCAGGCCACAAGGTCTCTGTCACAACTATTCAGCTCTATCTATGCATTACCTATGGCTGCCTGGGAGCAGCCATAGGTAATGCATAAATAGATAGATATAGTTGTGCTTTAATAAAACATTATTGACAAAAGTAGGTAACAGGCTGCAGGCCTTGATTCAAACAACATTTTTTGAGAAAATAGTAGGTGCTCAATTAATGTAAGGTCCCCTCTGTCAGAGGAAGTTGGGTTGGATGATAGAGAAATTAAGCCATATGTTCAATAAGAGTGGACATGGAAAGCAACGGAGGGAAGAAGAAGCTGGGAAGGTCTCCTCAGGGAATGATTGGACTGCACTGTAGAGCATCTGCTCTGAGCATGCACCCTACACAAGCAGGTCTGCCTCAGACACCTGGCCCCTCAACTGAGGGGATGCGGGGTATCCTTGGCCCCTGGGTGGGTGGGGGCACTGGCCACATGAACACATTGAGCAGGGGCAAGGGTGCTGCAGAGTCTTGAGGCATAACTAGCAATCCTCCAAACTCGTTGGCCAATGCCACCACATGGGGTCCTGAGCAGTCGCCAGTGGCCAGAGCAGGGACTGTTGGACCTTGCAGCATTGCAGGCCCTGACAGGCCACCTTTGCTGGGCCAGGCACATGTGACTCCCTTCCTGGCCTATGGGAAGCTGTGGAGTCAGTCTTTGAGCATAGGGGCCCATGCCAAGCTCTCCACTGGGCCTCAGTAGCTATATCCTGACCTCAGTGGTCTTGCATTTACAGCTTTGCTTTGGATCTGGCAGTGGGTCCATCTGTCTGAAGGGTCTGGGAGCATGGGGAGGTTCTCAGGGCCACTCAAGAACTTCAGCAAGGAAGAAGGAGGTGAGACCATGTGGCAGAAACCTGGGGAAGTAATTTTGCACCATATACAAGGTGTGAGCTCTGTCCCTCACTCAGGTGACTCAAAGTCCCTACCTGGCACCTGGTACCTGGGGTACATCGGAGATGATCACTGTGGCAATGATAAACAGAGGACATAGTAGAAGCTGTTTGGCATTATTCTATGTTTCATTCCATCTTTTAAACTATTGTCTATTCCAAATTGTCTTAAATTTTAATTTTTTAAAAAATCATGGCGATATAGGCACTTAGAACTTTCCTGGAACTTCTACTAGGTCATAAACATGTTGCCATCATCAGGAGACATCTGCTCACAGGCCCCTCTCTCCAGCTCCTGTGGCCCAGCTGGGTCAGCCGCACCCCTTTGACAGGCTAATGCAGTTAAGAAAACCTGTCACTGTCACCCTGTTATCACTCTCTCCCTGGCTGCTGGCAACACTAGCTTCCTCAGCCCACAGGCAGCACTAGGCTTTCAGTGTCATTAGCAGGGGACATTGAGCAGGAAAAATCCCTGTTCTTTCCTTTGTGCTTGACCTCGATGGTTTTAATTAGCTCATGACACCAGCAGTCCATGATTTCCGCCCAAGCTTCACTTTGATTTTTCCAGCACAAACATTGCTTGAGGACCACTGATAAGGCGGTCAAGGAATCGCAAGGCCAATGTTGCTAATCCCTTAATGAGGACCAGGGCTGTGGAGGGCAGGGGCCAGGAGAAGCTGGGGCTGCAGAAGCCCAGGAATGTCTTACACTAACAAACCATCCTGCCGGCAGGGCGGCTTCTCCCGCCCAGCGCCATGCTCATGGAAACGTGCACTGATTGTGGACAGAGCACTGTGGCTCTGCTAAGGACATCCCTTGTGTAATCCCATGACCTCTGGGGATAATGTTTTAGAGCTGTGACATTAACACAAACAGTCCATGGTAGGTGGGCAGGAGAATGTGCCCCCCTGGCGGGATGGGTCCCTGAGGGAGGACCGTCCCGCCCTGGTTGGGGTCTACTCTCAACAGGACTGTTCACAACCGTGGCCTTGTCTGTTTGTTGTGGGCAAAGGGTTCGAGTTCACCATTTCATCAGTTATCAGGATAGCCTTTGGAGGCATGCCTCGCTGCTCCTAAGTTACAGGTCAGAAAGCTTTGTGGAAGGTCGCCCAGCTGACAGGGAGCCAAAGCAGAAGAAGGTAATGCTGTCTGGCTTAGAAAACCTGTGTGAAAGCAACCATGAGAGCGCCACTCTCTGGAGACCCACTAGGTGGGCTTACCTGCTTGATGGACCAGTCTAGTGAAGGAAGGAAGGGAGGACTGAGGGAAGGAAGGAGGAGGGAGGGAAGGAGAATGGAGGGAGGGGGGAGGGGAAGCAAAGGGAGGAGGGTGGGAAGGATGTCTCCAAAGGCAGAGGCTGCATCTTGCCATTTAGAGTATGGTATAAGGACCCACAGACCTGGACTGACATCGTGGCTTAGGGACATGGGCATCCACTGTCCAGAGCGCACCTGGAATGTGGAGGACCTTGGAAAATGTTTACTAACTGACTGAACAAAGGGTCCTGCGAGGTGGACGCTGTCTGTCCCAATTTGCCCAGCAAGACATCAAGTTTCCGGGTGATTTCCACTGAATCTCAGGCCCATCTGATAAACAGGTGCACAGTTAGTAGGCACAGAAAGTGTTATTTTATGCAATCTTTACCTCATGGTATATTTTACCTTTTATTAAGAAGTTAACTGGTTTCTTATTAACTAAAATATTAAAGGTATATTTTTAAAGTGTATGTTTCTATTTATTTATTTATTTATTTATTTATTTATTTATTTATTTATTTATTTATTTATTTATGGTACTGAGAATTGGACCCAGAGGAGTTCTACCTCTGAGGTACATCCCCAGTTTCACTTTTTATTTTAAAACATGGTCTTACTAAGTTATCACGCGCTGGCCTCAAACCCACGATTCTCCTTTCTCAGTCTCCCAAGCACTAGGACTATAAGCATGAGCCACCACACCCCACTTTAAAAAGTATCCATTTTTACAAAGTATATTTTAAAAATTCAGTATTGCTGAATCAATACTGAGCATATGTTGAGTTTACTGATACCCAGACAACAGGAGACTTGAGTTCTTTCTGAGCTTGAAGCAGATTATGGAACAGTGTTTTTTTTTTGTTGTTGTTTTTGTTTTTTAATGGCAACAGCAGGTTATTTGTTGAAAAATATTTCTACTTACCAAGATATTTTTGTTTCCTTAAGTGGAGTGGACATGGTGTCCCAGCACCCACTTCCTGATAAAGGAATGTTAGAGGAAGTTCTTTTTTTCCAGGGAGACAACATCTGGATCTAAAGTCCTTTATCAAGAGGCGGTTCTTCCCAGTGAGTGAAATCCAGAGCCCTCTTGGGACCAGCTGGTGAATTTTCAAGAGAGATTCCCAATAGCCTTTTCAGCATTAGAATGAATTTTTATGCTGAAAACATCTTCCGATCTGGAGCTGTATGTATAGCACCTGGACTGAAAGTTACTACTGAGAAAGTTGTCAGATACCGCTCACTCTAAGAAGCATGGTAAGATCTTAAAAACTGAGACTGGACAAAGACTCTTCTCTCACCTAACCTAGGAACTTGAAGACAGGCTAGGAGGCCAGGGTCAAGGTGGGCTTTGGATGTAGGGATCTTTTCAGGAGTCTTTACACTGCTTCCAGGTCAAAATTGGCCCAGAGACCCAGAACAAAGGCCCAAGGAATGAGACCACTGATGTGCAGATAAATTATCAGGAAGAAATCCTGAACAGCAGATGGAGAGGCTCCGAGCTCAGCCCCATGGATCTAGAGGTACTGGGGACTCAGAGAAGTTGGGGCATTTGGCCAAGATCACCCAACTTCTGAATGGGAAGATGGGATTCAACCCCAGTTTTAACCACATTGACTTCCTCCCAACCCGCAAGTTTCCAGCAGCAAGCTGTTGTCTCCTCAGCAAGGCCCCTGTGGAGATCTCTGTCCTCTAGACTGTGCAGGGGAAGGGAGAGCTGGGGGTGAAAGGAATGAAGGTTAGTAAGCACCACTGGCCTGATGATGCGATGTTCTGCCTGCTTCTTGGACAGAGGTTGTACTCCTGACCCTGCACATTGCCTCCTGGTAGCATGTGCTGACTCACGTGAGGGCGGGTGCTCTGCTTTCAAGGGGCTTCTGAGAGAGCCAGTGTATGGGGCCCTCCCGATGAAGGGGGCCCCTACCCCGATCTCCCTGGAGCGTCTACCCCGAAAAGGAGGTTCCCTGCGGAAAAGGAAGGTCACGCCACAATGAACACACGGCGGGGACTGAGCATCAGAGGACTCATCCGTTTATTACATGAGGGGCAAAGAGTTATAGAGAGAGCGAGAGGCTCCTTGCAGGGCCAATCAGTGTAAAGGTCATCTCGGTCATGCCTCTTTACACGCTGACCACACTACCAGGGACCTATCAATGGCTTGATCACGCTGAGGAGACATCCCTCGTCCAATCCTGGTCTCTGGTAAACACTCTTAGGCCTCCACCCTCGCCACTTCCCTCTGCGCCATCTTTGATGCATTTTTTTCCTTTCCGTCGGGCGGGGCTACCGCCTTCTCTCTGGGGATCTTTCCCCACACCAGTGGGGACCCTTCGAGTACAAACCCCAATGTGTGTTCAGCTCTTCTATGGTGACAAGGGTCCTTCGCTGTACTGCGTGGGTATTGGGGGTTGTAAACACATGTGAAGGGTCCCAGGTAACAACATTTTGGAGACACTATGGTCCTGGGGCTAACAGCATAGACCTGGGGCCAGCTGGGACTGGATAGAGTACTTGCTCTGCTGTTATCCAGCTGATTCCTTCGCAAAAGTCACTTAGCATCTCTGGGCCATGGTTTCTTCATCTTAAAATGCATATAATAATAGTACCTGCCTCATGGTAAGTGCTGAATGAACCAAATAAATTACTGTTGTTAATATTATTTGTGCTGGTAAGTAAGCCAGGGACGTTCTACCTCCTAGCTACATCCTGAGCTCTTTTTTAAATTTTGGAAACAGGGTCTGGCTAAATTGCTAAGGGCCTCACTAAGTTGCTGAGGCAGATTTTGGACCTACAATCCTCCTGTCTCAGCCTCCCAATTACTGGGATTACAAGCACGCACCATCATGCCCAGGGAACCAAATGAATTATCTGAGAAGGGGTCGGCAGGCTACAGGAATGCCCAGAGCAGGGCTTGTCATTGATGGGGGCGCTGGAGAGGAAGTGGAACTCTAGGGAAGAGGACTTGGATGTGAATGCTGGAGGTGGGTAAGGGTGTCAGGGAAGGTCTCCACAAGAGGAACACTCCAGTTAAGATTTAAACAGGGCTGGCATTTCTAGCAGCAAGATGACATGCACAGGTCCCTTGAGCCTCTGCCTAATGCAATCTGCCTGGAAAATTGAAACAAGCCACTTTCTCTCTTTTTATGTTTACAGAATCACAGACCTTCCTGATGTCCCAGGATCCACTAGTGCCGCCTGCCTCCTGCCTCCTGCCTCCTGTCCTGCCTGGGGAGTGGGACAGACCTGAGGCACTGCCTCCCCTTGGGGCTCCCCCTGACCTGGCCTGGGCTCAGGGCTCTTCCTTTGCTCACTCCCACCCTGCTCCCCTCACTGATGGGGTGGCCAGTGCCCTGATTACTCTATCTGGGCGGGGATCCCCTCAAAGGCAGGCCCAGGTGCATTAGGGGGCTCCATGATTTTTTTAAAACCCCCCAGCTCCTTCCCCCCTTCCCCATACAGCATACAGCAGGAGTACAGGAAGCTGCTCTTGGGGAGGGGGGGAGCAAAGGCTCATGGGCACTGCACCTGCACGGGTGCCTCAGGCCAGGGGGGGCTGCCTAGTCTTGGGACAGTGGCTTAGCTTCTCTCCACCTTAGGACACCTTCACAGGTCGCAGGCTGGTCTGTGAGGCTCCACCACTGCGGGGTGCTTCTAGGGGGGCCCACTCTTCCCTTGGCTCTGGACAGTGGGCCCAGGATGGCAGGACCTAGGAAAAGTGCCCAGTCTAGGTCCACCCTTCCCACCTCCTTGTCCCCATGCCGGGCCCACAGTGGACTCCACTTGGGGTGACTTTTAGGACACTGCTCACACTGCAGTATCTCTTGCTGGACTTTTGAGATCCCAAAATGTGTTTTTCCTTTTTATCCCAGAACTGCTCTACCTGACCCTGGGAATTAGTGACAGGTGCTCTGGGCGGCTCCCCTGGTCCCAAACCAGCATCCCATGAAGGAAAAGAATGTGATCCCCCTTTCCAAAGAACATGTGTAAAGAAATTAGGCCCTGTATCTGATGCAAGCCAACTCCCTTCAATTCTCAAAAGAAGTGAGAAAATACAGGAGTCTCCCCCCACCCCCCTGGAGGGATAAGGCATGACAGAAGCCTGGAAACTTGGTAGGAAGGCCCTGGGTCGTGGCTCTGGAACCAGGCCTGCTTGGAAGAAGATTGGGAAGAAGCCTCCAGTTGTCCTGATGCGATTCCCTGGGCTTAGATGAGGCAGGCAATCATGTGAGCAACACAGATGGGGATCAAGCTTGAGAGGGACCTTGGTGCTCCCTTTTGACCTTCAGTCAATCGGCACTTACCAGCCTTTACCGAGTGCCGACTGTGTGCCTGGCACGTGCAGGTGGCACCTCTGCCCTGGAGGAGAGCACAGGAGACCTTCATGTTCATGAAGCTCAGGATTGCAGCGGGGGTGGGGGAGAGAGCCAGAGTCTTCCATCCCTACCAGGGCCCCTTATCCTGCCTGGCACGATCCCCACATCATGAAAATGAACCCAGATGTGCACACCCACCTGGGAGGGATGGTTATCACTAATGTACCCTTCCTGATTTGAAATCTGGAGTCCCTGGTGAGGTGTGGGTTCTTTTGGTATTATAGAACATCTGAATCACTGGAGCCACATTTGACCCAGATGTTTGGCACTGAGGAAGTGCTGTGCATAAGTCACTCTGTGTTGTTTGAAGAGAATTAAGATGTCGTGAATTTTTCATGTTCCCAAGAGACCAGAATAGATATAAAGAGATCCATGTCCAGTGCCTGAGGTTTACTGTGCTTTTATGGGACAGGGGGAACCTGGGAGAGGTCCAGGGCTGAGCCCTCAGCAGGCCTTCTCTTGCATGTACATACACTGGTGAGACCCTCCCTTTACTGCCCTATCTGACCAGGTTACTCTGTGAAGGTGTGGTCCCCGAGTTCACAGTCTGCCAGGCCAAAAGCAGGTTCCAGAGTCAGGGGGAAGGGGACAGCATCTTCTGACGCAGGCACCAGTGTCCCTGCACACCTCACCTCTCCTCCTCCAGAACAATCTTTCCACTAACCACCGAAGGAATTGGGCCAGGAGAGGCCCAGATTGACTCCAGGCAGCCTACCTGAGCAGAAAAGACTGAAGTGCCCAGTTTAAAACACAGTCTGGGGCAAGATGGAGGTCAAAGCTATCTCTCCAAATCCTAGAGTGGAGTCTAGTGGAGAGCTGGGCTGGAAGGAGGAGGAAACTGAGGTTGAGGACAGTGCCCTGGCTGAGTGGCCCCAAAGCAAGGAAGAGCCAGGTGACCAGCCTCACCGCCATGACTCTGCAGGTGTGGGCTCTGTGGGCAGGTGGGTCAGGCTCAGAGGTCCTGGGAAGCAGCCACACCCCATGCAGACACATGTCCAGGCCTGGTGGGAGGGAACTTCAGCAGGCAATACTGAGCTCAGCACTGGTCCTAAGACTCTGAGGACCACAGCAGGCAGGGTTCCTGTGTACTCCAGGCTTGGGGAGTATGAGGAGCAAGTGACAGGAAGCCATGTTATAGCCCAAGTAGTGGACAGTGTCAGGAGGTGACAGGGGCAGGGCAAACGGCTCCCTCCAAGGGGACCTGAGGACAAGGACCAGGCTGCTGAAGGGGTCTCTGTCCTTCCCCTGAGCAGCATCATTCCTGGGACTCGGGTAGGGATCTCGGGCCTCCTTGAGGGAGGTGTCAGCACAGTTCAGAATAGAGTTGTTCTCTACCCATGGGTGAGGGGTTCCAGCCCATCCCGCCCAACAGACACCAAAATCTGCAGATGCTCAGGTCTCCTCGATAAAATGGTGCAGCTTTTGCATAGAACCTATGTGCACCAGTTTAAAATATAGTCTGAGGCAAGATGGAGGTCAAAGCTATCTCTCCAAATCCCCCATTTCATTTCTAGATTACTTATGATAGGGAACATAGTGTAAACAGTTGTTACATTGTATTGTTTAGGGAATAATGAAAAGAAAAAAGAGTCTGCACACATTCAGTACAGATGCAATTCTGTTTTCTGCTTGTTTCTGATCCATGCTTGGCTGAATCTGCAGAGGGGAGAACCCACAGTAACCGCAGGCCAAGGGGAGGCAGCTGGGCTCAACACGGCCAGAACCTGTGGCGAACAGCCTCTGGGTGGAGGGTGGGGCAGGAGGCTATGTTAAGGGGAACTCACTGGTCCAAGGTGACACTTTTGAGCCTCTGCATGAATTTTCCGTCTTAATCTCCACATGGGCACTTCAAGCATAATTTAGCAAGGATTGCATGGAAAATAGATCCTGCCACTCACTCGGAATCAAGCAGCTGCTTGAAAGGGGCCCAGGGATATGGACTTAGCTCTAGGGGTCCCCAAACTCCATGTAGGCCGTGGCCAGGGAAAGAAACGCTCCAAGGACCTGAAGACCCAGTTGTTCCTGCAGGAAGGCCAGCTGCCAACCAGGAGCCCGGTGGCTCAAACATCCCCTCCAGGTCCCCATGGGCCTTCCCTGTGCCCTGGACAGACACAGTGCCAGGTGAGGGAGGTCGCGGTTGCTGTGGAAGGCCCCAGGGCCCCATTGAAGGCCATGTGGGAAACTTCTGCTTGAGGAGAGTTGCTCAAATGGGCCACTGGGCCCCTCAGAGGCAAGGCCTTGTTTTCCCGCCACCTCCCCCAATGGAGAGGGGCCCTGGGGCAGGGTCTGCCTGGCTCTGGCAGCCCAGGCATGAACAATGGCCTTGTTGGCTGCTCTGTCTCTCCCTGCAGGATGTGTAGCCAAGGCAGCTGGAGAATCAAAGCTGCTGGGTGAATGCGATTGCTTTGAAAGGCTCCTCCTGGGAGACGAGGCATCAGGGCCTGCGGTCTTCCTGCTTCCTGTGTTCCGTTCCGCACAGAGCCTGGGACTGGCATGAGAGTGGGCAAGGAGTTTGTCAGGAGTGGATGCTTCTAGGTGTGGGGTCTTCTATGGAGGGGTGCATGGCAGAGGCCAAACCATGTGCAGTAGGAGGGTAAGAGAACCAGGTGTGAGTCTGCTCACAGGTGCACAGGGGCTCTGCAAGGTGGGTGCAGGTGAGGGGGCCATGGGGATGTCTGTGAGGCTGCATGTAAGAGGTGTGTTTAGGGCATAGTGTTGGGGTGCAGTAGTTGGCTGAGAGTATGTGTGAGTTGATGTTTTCCTTGGCTCTGATGGGCTCTGCTGATGGGAAAACCCTTCCCTGTTTGCTGCCTCCTTAGCTCAGCCAATTTCTACTCATCCTTCAGAACTCTGTTGAGATGCTGGTAGGGCCACACCCGTAGGTTGGGTGTTGTCTATGTCCCAAGGCTTGGCTTGCTACAAGGGTTCTCCTGGCTCCTTAAGAGAGGGAAGCCCCAGAGGTGCTGGTGTGCTTGCGCTACTTTGGCAAGAGGATATGAAGTCCAGGTGATGTGCTGAGCAGATGGATACAGGAGAGTGCATGCCTGGTTCGGCTCCCAGGCATGTGTCCTGGTGGAGACCTGAGGACCCAGAAGAGGAGAGAGGGACAAACACCAGAACACCAGAACAAAGGCCAGAGAGGCAGTAGAAGAGGTAGTACGGGGCAGTGTGAGCACCCAGCAGGTGCTTATGAATCTGTTGACTGACTATGTGACTGGTTTGTTGGTGGTACCAGTGGGATCCTCAATTAGGCCTGTGTGTGTGTGTGTGTGTGTGTGTGTGTGTGTGTGTGTGTGTGTGTAGGAAGAGGAGAGGCGGAGGGGGGGAACGGAGCATGCCTGCACACCCCTATCCCACCCTTGCAACACCTGTCTAGATTCTTTCTGCAGAGCCTTGTAGAGTTGTATCATTAGAATAACCAGCAGGGGGCGCTGTGTCCCTAAATGGCCGGGGAATGCCCCTCCAACAGCTGGAATTTGCATTAGCAAATTTTTAGAGCACGTGCCCATCTCTGGCATGGCTTAGTGGGTAATCTCACCCCGGTCCTAGCCGACAAACCGTCCTCACCTCATCACCTCCTGTGCTAATAATACCGCAGGATGTCACACTTGGCGCCACTCAGCCTAGGGAAGGCATGCATAGTCTATGGCAAGAAGGCACCTGGAGCCAGGCGTGAAAATGAAGCAGGAGAAAGGGAGGGGTCCCAGCTGCAGCGTGGGACCTGTGTCCACACAGGAAGCACAACAAGACCCGGAGCTTTCCCAGAGGCCGGGGGATTCAGTGCCTGCCAGGGCTGCCTGAGCAGAAGCAGCAATCGGCTCTGTTTATGGCTAATCTCCAGGGACAGCAGAGAAGGGCCATTCAATGACCTTGGACTCACTGTGATCAGCTGTGCAGAGTGATGTGGGTGGACTGGCCAACCCAGAGGGTTGCAGAGTGCTTTGGGCCCCTGCATGGGGGTCTTCTGAGAGCTGAGGCAGCACTGGGGAGAGCAGAGAGCCATTCCTGTGGTGGGGGAAACGGAGGAGTGTGGGACCTCTAGGGAGACCTCCAGCCTGCCCTTGGGGTGTTGGGATAGAGGTCATGGTCCTGGTGTGCAAGCGAGATTCTTCCTGTCCAGGCATTTCAATTGGCTCACAGTGTGCTCCTCAAAAACCTTGAATTATGTCTTGATGTTTTCATATGGAAGCCCAGAGCTTCAATTTCTCTTGAAAATTAGAGGATTGGAACTCATGGAGGGAAAGGAGAGTGGTTGCTCAGATGAGCGGGTAGGAGAGTCACCGCAGACCCCACCATGCTCCATAGAGCCCCCCTTTTCTGCTTCTGTTCCCTGCCTGGACCCCATTGAGCCCCCAGCAATGACGTGACATCCTCCACTAGCCCTTGGTCTCATGTGCATGACCTCAGCTTGCCTATAATCTAGAGCGGGGCAAGAGAGACATCTCGAGCACCTGAGCTCACTGTTCTAAATGGTCTAGGGCATCTCCAGGATGAGTGATTCAGAGGGTGTGGGCAGGTAGCTGGTAGGAGCAGCCAGCATGGAGGCCAGCAGGCTTTGGGGGATGCTTGAGCCTCGCTTGTGAGGAGAGGGAAGGCCACACTCCTCACATGGAGGAGAGCTCTTCTCACCCTGAGGGAGACAGAACTGAGGTTTCTGAGGTGTCCTTGGACAGACCCACAGGTCAGGGCAGACAATAGCTTGAGTATTCCCCATCTCAGGCTGAGGGGCAAGAACATGGGTAGGGGCTGGAGTAGAGACCTGCGCTGGGAGGACAGGGCAGTTCTCGGTGGTGTCAGAGCCCAGCCTGGAAGTGGTGCAGGATGAGGGTGAGAACTGGGCCAGGCACAGCTGGGCAAAGTGTAGTCCAGCTCGGATGACTGGGTCCCAGGCGGCTTGGGCACAGAGCGGCTGCTGCCAGAGGGGCGAGTCTGGAGGTAAGAGTGGGAGAGAAGAAGGGAAAGAGAAAGAAAGACTGGGAAAGAAGAAAAGGAGGCGGAGGAGAAGAGAAATAGAGAAAGAGAGAGAGAGAGAGAGAGAGAGAGAGAGAGAGAGAGAGAGAGAGTCAGAGTCAGAGATACAAACGTTTGCACCTGAGAACAAGAAGGCAGGGTAGGCTGAGTGGCTGTGAGGAGGCAGCTGGCCCCTGGGGGCCATAGGTTAGCTGGAACCAGCTCCATTCAGGGTCTGCCCCCATTCATGTCCCCCACTCAGGGTCTGCTTCTGATGTCCCTGTGTCACTAGGGAAACAGGGAGAAGGAGGACGTCCTATTTGCACATGCTGGGCGTTCCAGACCTCTCTATCTAAACCCTCTGAATTGCTGTGTTGGGGATGCAGGAGCCTTCTCTTCCTGTTCCCCTGCTGTCCTAGACTTGAGACCGGTGACCTCAGGTGTTCATGATGTGTCCCTTGTCCCCATCTAGGACTCCCTTGCCTCTCTACTGGGAGGGAACTCCATCTGGCAGGGATAGCACAGTTTGCATGAGAAGGCCTTTGTGCTCAGAAGTGCTGGGGAGGGACTCTGTGGCAAGTGGGTGTCTGCTGATGGCCAGCGACAGAGAGGGGCCAGCTCCTTCCTCGGCAGCAGGGCGGCGCAGACCTTCTCTGAGGCTTCAACTTTGGGTCCTGCCCAAGATGGCCTCTCCTCCTGGCCCTGGCACAGGCTGTAGTGAGACTTGGTTGGGGGCTCTGGGAGGCATCCACAGTGAGATCCAAACCACATTTTCCATGTTGGAAGGTGGAACCGTGATAAATTTGGAAAGTAATAAATATCAGAGTTCTGCAAACCATTTCCCGGAGACTCACAGTGAACTGGCTTCGTGCAGCCCCAGGGTTGTGGCCTGGACCTGGGGATGCTGTGACTGGTGAAGGTGGGGACTTGGTTGGGAACACCGAGTGTGTTTCATTAGAGGCTGATGACAGGGCCTTTCCAAGTGGAAGGTTTGCAAGCCTGTGACCAGACCGTGCCGGGAGCCAGTGCCAAGACATGGTTATCCAGTGTGCATTTCTAGGTGCTTCCAAATCTGCCTTTGCCAGCTGGGACTGTGCAGGAGTTAGACACCCTACTTTACCCCATCAACTTCAAGGTGCTGGTCATTCTTCACTGGCCCCTAACCCTTCTGAGCAAGCTCAAAAGCTACACCCAGAATGGATGGAGCATCTGTATCCATCAGGGGTTCCTCCAAGTCACGAATTGGCCTGGAGAGCAAAAAGCAGCGATGCTGAACTGGCTCCTGCAGGGTCTGCTCTGCCTCCTTTCTGTAGCTGTTGGTGGCCTTGATGAGCTGCAGAAACATGTTCAAACTTTTTTGGTGCAAAAGGGCAAAGGATGAGGAGATCAGAGAAAATCTGTGAGGATGAGGTCTGCGGTCTTAGCTGTGTCCAGGCACTCAGTTTGGGAGGTGTCCTTCCTTGTTGGTGGCCTTCGGGATGCCCTAAACCTGCCCCGCCATCATGACTTTTGGCCAGCCCCTGGACAGCCGTCTGCATCACATACACATCTAAACTCTAATTTGATCTCTCCTGATGCCCCCTTTTATTCTCTGGTAACCCTTTCCTGGAATTGACCCCCAGTGCTGCCCTTATCAATATAGACTCCCTTGTGACACCAAGTCCCAAGTGGGACTCCACTTAGGGACTCCACTAACTGTGCAATACTCACTCACTGTGCTGCATTGTGAAGACGGACTGTGCAGGGTGCTGGCACCATCCTGCCCTTGTCTGCCCTACCACCTCCTGGCATTTGGATGTGATGGCCAAGTCCATGGGCTTGTCCCACATTCCTATGACTGCTGAATTTCACAAAACAGGTGTAAACCCAGTACTCGAAGCTACGGAATGTTTTCTGGCTCCTTCTCCTTTCCTCATCTCTGTTTTAAAAAATTATGCCTGCAACCCATGTGTAGTTCATGAAGTCACATAAGCCCAGCCTTATTTCAAAAGAGGCTAGAGCAGGTTGTTTGAGTGTGTGTGTGTGTGTGTGTGTGTGTAGTACTGGGGATCGGACCAGGGGTGTTCTATCTCTGAGCTACACCCCCAGCCCTATTTTATTTTTTCTTTGGAAACAAGGTCTTGCTAAATTTCTGAGAGCCTTACTAAATTGGTGAGGCCGGCTTTTAACTTGTAATTCTCCTGTCTCAGCCTCCAGTACACCCAGCAGCTTTCTTTTTTCTTTTTGTTTGTTTGTTTATTTATTTATTTATTTGGTACTAGAGATTGAATACAGGGATATTCTTTCTCTGAACTACACCCTCAGCCCTTTTTATTTCTTTAATTTTTTTTTTTTTTTTTTTTTTTTGTGGTACTGGGCATTGAAGCCAGAGCATTCTACCTGAGCTACACCCTCCAGCCCTGGTTTGTTTATTTATTTATTTTGAAACAAGGTCTAAGTTGTGGAGGGCCTCATTAAGTTGCTGAGGCTGGCTGTGAACCTGCGATCCTCCTGTCTCAACCTCCACACCCACAGGTTGTTTTATTTTATGATGAATGATACTGACCCATGGTAGCTATGGCAGTGCAATGGCAGTCGCTCTGGATGGGGTGAAGTCCATGTTTCACTGTGTCATTCATGGGATGCATCCTGCCAGGGAACTCCTCTGTTCATAGAAATTCTCATGTGGCAGGCATTGGGAAGGCCCTGGGAGATCATCCAGGGCCATCCCCACTTCCCTCTTTCAGTCTACTGAAGCCATTTCTTTTAAAGAAAGATTGATGGGTGCCAAGACATCCATGTGGGAGCAGATGTGGCTGTCTCTTGATGCAGATGTCTCATTGATTTCTTTCCACTGGTTCAGAAAAGAACACCAAGGAAGGTCAGGAAGGTGATCTGAATTCCTGTGCAGGGACCACTGTTCTTTTTTCTGCTTTGTGGCTCTTTCCAAAGTCCAAGGAACTCCTTGGCCAGAAAGAAGACTGTCATGTCCCGGCGATACCCCCTTAGACATTTTGTTCCATGTACCTCACTGGTTTCTGTAGAAGTGAGAATCCAGAGGCTGTGCAACCATTCCCACCTTAAAATGCAAGAAATCTTGTAAAGGGCTGCCCCTCATTTGCAAGCACACAGCAATACTGAATTAACACATCTGAGCAAAGGCTCCCAGGTTTCTGGAGAAAGGAGGTGGTGAGGGCTCAATTTTTAGTCCTCTGAAGCCATTTCTTTTAAAGAAAGACTGATGGGTGCTAAGACACCTCTGTAGGAGCAGATGTGGCTGCCTCTTGGTGCAGACATCTCTTTGATTCTTTGATTTCCTTCCAGGGGTTCATTTTGAAAGAGCATTTTCTTCTGATCATCACAGTTGCCTGCACACACACACACACACACACACACACACACACACACACACACAAATTGTACCACTTACAAGCATTTTAGTAAATATCTTGGTAGATTTCTACAGGTTGTAGATACCTCGCTGCAAGGGAGTTAAATAACAGAGGATTTTGGGGGGTTAATACTGTTGCTATCCTGTCCTCATTGTGACTTGCAATGTCATGGAAGCTTCATTTTGTTTACATATCCATCTGCTTTTCTGGCCATTACTATTCACAGATTTCTGGAAGGAAAAGAATTGCTGTAAAGGGCCAAAGGCCATGTATGAATACTTACAAGATTTGTTGCCAACTCATCTGCAGAAGGTTTGAGTCGCTTTATAAGCTCCCTGGGAGGATGAAGGTGCCTGCCACTTGTCTTTAAAAAGGAATCAGGGCTGGGAATGACCCCAAAGTTGATCTGGTGACTAAGTATCCAGTGACGAGATGCCAGTGCATTTCATACCTCAGCTGAAGGTTTTGGGGTGGAGAGCTGATCCATGCAGAACAGGTTCATTTCTGCAGGTTGGCAGGCTAGTTCAGGGCCCTGGGCCATCAGGAGTATCCCCCCGAGCTGCCCGAGGCCATGGAGGGCTTGTGGCGTCCTTGTCACCACACCTTGGTTCTCCTCTTCCAAATTCAATTTGGGGGACTTCTTTGACAAAAAGAATACAAGATTATGAACACAAATCTAGATACAAACATGAATGTTTATTTAAAGCAAGACAAAACTCAGAGCGAGTGCCAATATTTTAAAAAGCTGATAAATAACATGAACATCATAAAACTCTTCCAAGACATCATGTTTACTAACTTCCGGACATACTTTAGTAATTTTTTCTTTGTTATATTTTTGGCTATGTTTTTTGTTTGTTTTGTTTTTCTTTTTAAATGACAATGATTTTCTAGAATCAAAATAGAAAGATGATTCCATCTCTCTTCTGGCAGGGCTGGTCAAACAATTTTTTTAAAAAGTATAGTTTAGAAAAGTGGTTTTTTTTCTTTCAGCTTCATAGTGAATTGGTAATGTCATGTAAGTTTACTATATTATTAACAGATATAGAGAACATTTGCACTGTGTTTCTATCATATAGGAGGTGTGCAAATTTAGGAGATTTTGGGTTTTCTGTATAGCAATTTACCTTACATTTTTTCTGATATATAAGATAACATTCACATCTGCATCCATGCTGTAATGACATCTATGAATTTTGTTCTTTATTATTATTAGTTTTGGTTAATATCTTCCCAATGTCTTCATAGGACTCACTTTTCTTAATTAGATTACAAAATGCCCTAAGAGACTGTTTATAATTTTTATTGGTGACTTATCTCTTCTTCTTCATGGTAAAATTTTAAGATTTAAAAATATAATGTGATTAATAATCATTCTGTTGATTCTAAAGCTAATCACTATAACTTATATTCCATTAATCTTCATCTGAATTTGTTCTCAGTTTCTTAATTTAAAAATTTTAAATATGATAGAATCGTATTTCTATCCAAAGTGGAACACTATAGCTTCTCACTTGATTTACTGCAACATTTGAAAACACAGATTAAACGACATCTCTAGCTAAACATTTAGCTGGGTTTCTAAATGCCTGCGGCCACTCCAGTGCTACCAGGTGGGGACAAGGGCATTATATGAGATGGGAGGGTTACCCAGTGAACAGAGAAGGGGAGCCTCCCCGTATTGCTAGAGCCCCTCCTGGGCCTTGGAAGAGGCTCTTGTGGCTTCGTGTAAATCTATCTGATACCAGTCATTGAATGCACATCCCTCTACTCTCCCCACCTGCAGAGCTTCTCCCTACATAGTCCCTGGGGGCATGGTAAGGAGAGCCCTCCAGATATTGCTGGAAGTGAAGCCAATACCTATTATACAGTTAGACTTTGGGGCTCAGCATTTGCCCTGAGACCTTGGCTGCCTACCTTTCCTGATTCCCAGGGGAGCCATGCCTGGGTAGAGCCTCGGACTTGGCCTTCAGTTCTGCTACTGTGCCCCATCTCCAGGCTCCTGAGAAAACTCAGTAACTCTCATCATCAGTGGGTAAAGGTGGTTTGGCCCCCTCCTGCCCATCCCCCAGACTATTCCTGCTTCCCCAGCTCTTTGATTTCCATGCTTCATTTTATTCTTGTTCCATGATAGCTGACGACTGCAGAGGAGGAAGACCTGCTATGGTATCCCCTACCAGCTCTTCCCAGCTGGATCCCTCCTGTGTTCACAGGCATCTTTCACCTGCTCAGAGCTGCAAGGTCAAGGCCCTGGGAACTGAGATGGCCTTTTTGATGACTTACTCCAACATAATGAGTCTCAGAGTCTCACCACCCCTGCTTTGTAATCCAGAGGCCCTGGGCAGAATTGTTAGAAGGGAGGGAGAAGACCCCAAAGCACAGTGACCCACTTTTTTGTTGTTGTTGTTGTTTGTTTGTTCTTTGTACTGGGGATTGAATGTAGGGACATTCTACCTCTGAGGTATACCTCCAGCCCTTTTTATGTTTTTTTTTTTTTTTTTTTTTTTTTTTTTTTTTTTTTTTTTTTTTTTTTTTTTTTTTTTTTTTTTTTTTTTTTTTTTTTTTTTTTTTTTTTTTTTTTTTTTTTTTTTTTTTTTTTTTTTTTTTTTTAAACAGGGTCAATCTAAGTTGCTGTGATTCTCTTGTCTCAACCTACCAAGTACTGGGATTACAAGCATGCGCCATCACATCCAGCTGATTTACTAGCTTTTTTCATTGGTGAATGTTAATTATTTGGAGTGGTGGGTTTCATTGTGACATACTTGTGCATACATAAAAACATAAATTTGGTCAGTTTACTCCTCAATACCTCTTCCACTCTTTTCTCCTCTCCCTCCCTCTGATTCCCTTCTTCTACCCGATTGATCTCCCTTCAAATTTCATGGAATCCCATTTTTTGTTTTGTTTTTCTTCTGTCTTCCACATATCAAAGAAAGCAAGTGATACTTTTCTTTATGAGTCTGACTTATTTCACTTTAAACTATGTTCTCCAGTTCCAACTGTTTTCTTACAAATGACATAATTTTGTTATTCGTGGCTGAATAAAACTCCATTGAGTGTATATACACCACATTTTCTATATCCATTCATCTGTTGACAGACACCTAGGTTGCTCCAATAATTTGGATATTGTGAATTATGTTGCAATAAACTTGGGTATGCATATATCTCTAAAATATGCTGACTTTCATTCTTTTGGATAAATAGTAAGAACTGGTATAGCTGGATCATACAGTAGATCTATTTTTTAGCTTTCTGAGGAAACTCCATACTGATTTTCATAGATTCCATCTCACTCTGGTCAGAATGGCAAACATCAAGAATATAAATAACAGCTGGGCGTGATGGCACATGCTTGTAATCCCAGTACTTGGGAGGCTGAGACAGGAGGATCTAGGTTCATGGCAAGCCTCAGTTACTTAGTGAGGCCCTCCACAACTTAGTAACTTAGTGAGACCCTGTTTCAAAATAAAGAATAAAAAATAGGACTGGGGGTGTAGCTCGGAGGTAGAATGCCCCTAGGTTCCATCCCCAGTACCACACACACAAAAAAAGAATACAAATAACAAAGTTGGTCATGCTGGTGCAGGTTCAATGCCAGCCTCAGCAACTTAGTGAGACACCATTTAAAAATAGAAAATAAAATAGGGCTGGGAGTGTAACTCAGAGGTAGAATACCTCTGGGTGAAATTCCCAGTCCCCCCCCCCTAAAATAAATAAATGCTACTGAGGATGAGGGAAAAAGACAACAAAATTAGTGTTCCATTTTTTCCCCTTTTAATTTGCATGGGAATGCAAATTAATACAACCAGGATGGTAATTGGTATGGACAGAATGGATGTAATAGGGCACGAGGCGATGAGGGTAACTAGTTATGGGGCCATTGCAGGACCCAGGAGTGACATCACATTGACCTTGACCTGGGCAGAGGTACAGGCATGGATGGAGATGGGGACCATCCTCAGGCTCACCTGATGACACTCAGTGCTGGGGAAGAAAGGAGGGATGATTCCCGTGGACACTACAATGTTTTATCTGTAAGCAGAGGACACCGAGGGAGGGGCAGGTGTGGGTCTAAGGATGCAGCCAGGCTAACATGGACCTGTGGAGGCTCAGAAACTGAGGGAGGTGTGCAGGAGTGGACAGGCATCCGGAGACCCTTGCCGCCTGGGTGGGAGACGTAAATCTAAGCGCAGTGATGGTAATTGGAGCCATGCGGTGGATGAACTCATCTGAGGGGAACGTGTGGGCTGAGGAGAGAAGGGAACTGGGCCATGATCCCTGCCGCATCTGTGGCCATGGGGAGACAGGGCCAAGACGCTCCGTGGGAGTATTGGTGACGTGACGGACAGCCCCATCTAGATCCTGGGTTTTCCTTATGCTCCACCTGGCAAAGGCCTTCCACCAAAGAGATCCCCAAGGGCCCTTCACCCCAAACCTGAGGGGTGAGCACATTTATATATATCCTTGGGGTACTCTGCAGTGCAGAGGCCAGACACAGGCTTGGGATCACAGAGACCCCAGTCAGACTCACAGGACGGAATCCAGCCCCAGAGAACTGTGGTGACCAAATGTCACGGCACATTGACGAAGCACCAGGCACGGGGCCTGACACATGGCTGTGGAGGTTTTAAGGGACTCATAAATAACACCCCATTACTCCTCTCTTCTGTTTACATCCAGCTGAGAGAGGAGGCGCCTGAGATAACTGGAAAAGGGGCCGCAGACTGACTGACAGCGCTGGGGGAGGAAGAGCAGGCTCAGCCTGGGGCCACATGGCTGCTCTTCTTCCTCACGCACTGCACCATCTCCCAATGTGGCTTGGTGGCTCATTGAGGGGACAGTGGGTCGGCAGATCAAATTTTCCAGGAGCAGAGAGGAAAGACCATAGGGAATGGGTCTTGGGGTGGGCTCCCACCCAAACTAGAGCCCTTGAATAGCACTGTCTTCCTCTACCAGCAGGCGCCGGGTGGTGGCGGGAGGTAGAGTGTATCACCCTGATGGAAGTGTCCTCATGTGGTATCATAAAGCCTGGGAAAAGGGGTTCATCCTCCATCTTACCCCGAACAACAGGAGACTGCAAATACTGACTTTTCTCTCACTTACCTTGGAAGGCTGCAGAGGTCTGGAGAGAGAGGGAGTCAGCTAAGAAGTAGCTGAGGGAGGCTTTGCATCCAGGGCTTCTAATTCTTGGCCACACTGCAGGTGCACGTGGTATCAGGAACAGTGGCTGGGTCCACAGCTTGTTCCAAGGGCCCCTCTTTCCTAACCCTGGTATTGTTTGGGATGGGTCCTGAGTGCATCTCTGAGGTGACAGAGTCTCCATGCTTCAGTGTTTTACCCTGGCTGCTCTTCTCTCCCCCTCTGCCATAGGCTCACACCCTCAGATAGAGAATAAGAGCCTGCTGCCTCCCAGTGCTCTCCTTTAGGAGTTCCAGGCCCTGAGTGGCGCCTCTCTCTGCCCCATTGGCCATGCCTGTTGAGTACTGGGGTTTGGTCACAGCTGTCAGACCCTGAGACCAGGTCCCTTCCATGTGGTGTTCCGTCCACGGGGACTTGGCCCCAGCATGCATGGGTGGGATACACTGGTCAGCCCCTGGTGGTCGTGCTCTGGGAGGCAAATGAGGCAGAATGCAGCTTCAAGGGGTGTTCCCCCTCCCTTTGGTCTGTCCACTGCTCAGTGATGCTCAGTGAGATTCAGCCTGCCTCCAGATGTTGGAGCCCCCAAGGAATCTGTCCCCAGTGTCTTACCTTACTTTTTTCTCCCCTTCCCCATCCTCGGCAGTCCTCCCTAAGCCACACGTCTCAGGCCTGTTTGTGACACCTGGCTCTGGATGGGCTATCTAGAGAGAGAGGAACAAACCCTCAAAGGGGCATGTGTTTGTCAGGATGTGAGAATTTTGGGGGATTCTGGCCAGAGTTCCCCACCCCAGCCAAGCACTGGTGGGTACAGGATGCTCTCTCCAGCCTTGATGTCAAGTGACTGCGTCACCTGAAGAGAAGGCATCTAGTCATTTAAAGCAGCAGCAGGGAGAGCTTGGACAGTGGGCATCCTACTTGATTCCCAAATGCTCTTCAATTTGTGGACTTGTGCCTGGCTGGAGGAAGGTCCATCTCAGGGCCACAGGAGAGTCCCTTTGCCTCCTGGGCTAGCAAAAGTCCCTGGGTCTTACAAGAGCAGCAGGTGAGCCCCACAGCCCACCTGTCAAATTGCAGCTCAGAAGGCCTGCAGGGTCTCCTCCAGGCCAGGGGTCCTAGGCGCTGAGACCTTGAGGTCACAGTCATCTGTACAGGGTGTATGCCTCCCACACAGAAGTCTGTCACTTTTCTCTGTGGTGACAGCAAGCCAAGCAGGTGCTCCTCTCCTCTAGGGACCCATGGACTCTGCCTCTTCCCAGTCCCGACCATCTATCCTCTTTCCCTCAGGGCTTCCTAGCCAGCTCCTCCTTCCCCACTGTCACACCTCCAGATTTTGGGGCAGAATCCAGGAATAGGATCATCTCTGGGCAGCTGTATATCTTGCTGCAAGAACTGAGGGGAGGGGGCCTGCCTGATGACTAACCTCAAGTCCAGTATAGGGCAAGGACTTAGAGCGAACCCATAAAAGCAACTTCTCAGTGCCTGGTCCTGCCCCCTCGACTTGTGCTTGTCTGCCCCGCATGGGATCACATTGCTTTCCTCTGTTATCTCCCTGCTTCTTAAATTGGGGCCATGGGGTCTTTGGGAGAACTCAGGGGTTCCTAAGCCTCAGGATAAAGTTAGCACCTCAATGATCAACAAAGGTACCTACTGTAATTAACATCACAGTCTATTTCTGAAACTTCTTGCGGAGAGAAACTCCCTAAAAGATGTTTGTTTTGAGTCTGACAATGCACGGATTCCAGATTTGCAAGGGGATCTGGAGATGGGGGTCGGATTCTCTTCGGGGTTCCTCAAAGCTCATTCTCCTGCTGAGGGGCTTTCTCCTAGCCCTTTGGGGGCTCTCCACTGTCTCCCTGATGCTAAGACGAAGATGTTTCTCCCTCCTTAGAGTCCCTTTCTTTCCCTCATCTGCCTCTGGCTTCCCACTAGGAGGGTCCCACCCTGGCCTTGTGCTGGGGTCAGTCCTTTGGAGTCCTAGCGTCATGGTAAGAGATGGGCCAAGAGGTCTTGCCAAAGCCTGATCAGATGATCAGATGCTCTGCCTTTCCTCGTTAACAATCTTACCGGCTCCCCCTAGACCTCGATTGATATGCTTTCTCTCTCGTCCCAGCTTGGCATGTGTCTGAAGAAAGAAAAAGAAGAGAAAAGGAGAAAAATCCCATAACAAGACAAAAATCCTTCTACCACCTCTATAAAGCAAACAGAAATACATAGCATAGGAGAGTAAAACCTTTTGCATGAATTTTAAAGAGAAGACTTCAAAGGAATTTCTGGACAGCAGTCCCTGTTGGTCTCTGCCCCACATGCCCAAGTTACTTATTTACTTGTTGGAGATAAGTTGGCTAAACATGCTCACTTTACCCATTTATTCTTTTCCTTATTGTTTCTTTGGTAGCTTTAAAAATCTTATGTTTATCGAAGTTGTATGAACATATAGTATAGAAATAGAAATGGTTCTGTAAGGCTTATAATGAAAAACAGCATTCCCCTCCCTGAGCCTGAATCCCCTCCCCAGAGGCAATCACTGTGAATTCCTGTTGTTTCTTCTGGTCCTTTCCTCCTTACTTTAAAATAACATGCTTAGATTGCCATTTCTTGATTTTCCAGTTTCGATGTTATTTAATGAATTCCTA
The DNA here is from genome assembly GCA_004027655.1 of Graphiurus murinus. Classification (NCBI taxonomy): domain Eukaryota; kingdom Metazoa; phylum Chordata; class Mammalia; order Rodentia; family Gliridae; genus Graphiurus; species Graphiurus murinus. The sequence continues at coordinate 43,143 of PVLC010011109.1, forward strand.
CAATGAAAGAGGGGGATGAAGCCTTCTACCCCCAACCCCCTCCCAGCACATGTGCCTTCTCTTTGCCTCAACCTCGTCATGGTAGTTAGAGTGTAATTTTGGGCCAAATCAATCTTCGGTATTTACATAGTTATGAGCATGTTTGCATTATTCACAGCTAAATCATGTAGTGCACGTCTCCTATTTTGTACAACTTTTTGTTTTGCTTGGAATAAACAGTTGCCAAGTTTCCCCTTTGTGTGGTGTTCCAGTATTCTTCATTCCGAGGCTTTGGGCTAGGAGGGGGCTCTCTTGCAGTTGATGCAGATGTATCTGCTGACGCCTGGGCTTTGTCTCTCCTGCGACATCCTTCTTGCCACTCCTGCCCCAGTGCAGGCTGCCATGCTTCAGGGTCTTGGGATCTTGCGAGACCCCTTTGTCTTCCCGGGTTGGGCCCTTTGCTTGCTGTCTCATTGGTCCTCTCTTGGTTTTCTCCCTGGTGCATCTCCTCCAACAGCTTCCTGAGAAATGTTTTGTGCTAGGGAAATGTTTTGAGAGGGTGCACATGCAAAAGTTAGTTATTCCACCCTGATCAATTGATTCTTCCTCCCTCTTTCCCTTTCTCCCTCCTTTCCCCTCCTCCTTCCCCCTCACATCTCCCCCCCGCCTCTTTCTGTATTAGTTATTGAACCCAGGGGAGTTCTACTTCTGAGCTACACTCTCATCTATTTTATTTTTTATTTTGAACAGGGTTTCAAGTTGCTGAGGGTCTTTCTAAGTTGCTGAGGCTGGCTTCCTGTCTTAGCATCCTCCTGTCTCAGTCTCTCAAGTCCTGGAATTACAGGTGAGCACCACCACACTCAGCTTTACCCTCACCTTTGATGGGCAGATTCTTGACCCTCAGGCTTTGGGGCCATGCCATCACCTCATGACTCACAGAGCTACTCTCCAGAGGTTAGTTGCCATTCAGACCCCTCTTCCTTCATAGGATGAAACCTCCAAAATCTTTCAGAATTTTATCTTGGAGTGCTCAGGCATGGGGCTCAATGCATTCACTTGGGGGTTCTCAGTGGGTCTTTTCAAACTGGAGACTCATGATCCTCACTATCTGGTAAATATTATTTTACTATTTTCTTTAATTACTGACCTCCTTCTATGTATTTTCACTGTGCTTTTTTCTGCAACTTTGCTTTTCAAGTATGGACCCCCGGGCTGAATCTTCTCATTTTTCGGGGCTGTCTCTTTGTCTTTGCTTTATCTTTTGGAGGATCCCCTGACCTTTCTGCTGAGTTTTCTTTACTCCTGCTCTCTTGGATATTTGCCATTTTAATTTCCAAGATACTTTTGAAATTCAGAAAGATCCTTTTAACATTTAGTTTATTGCTTTTTAAAAAGCAACTGGTTCTTATTTCATGAATGTAATATTTTCTTGTTTCCTGGAGATATTACTGGCAAGTCATTATTTTATTTTTCTTTTCTTGCTCTTTGCTTCCTCCAAATTCTTTTTTCACTCTTTGGTCTCTGACTTTATGTAAAGAGTAAGATTCTAAAGGATTCACACAAGGGGCTCACACATTGGGAGCCCAGAGAAGGGTTGCACGCGCGTGCGAGAGAGAGAGAGTATGAGAGGGAGAGAGAGAGAAACTGGGGATTGAACCCAGTTTCTACCTCTGAGAAATACCCCTAGCCCTTTTATTTTTTTTATTTTGAAACAGTGTGTTGCTAAGTTGCCAAGGCTGGCCTTGAACCTGTGATACGGTCTTCTAAGTACTGGGGTTACAGGCATGTGCCATCATACCTGGCTTTAGGAGGGGCTTCTTTTGTTTTGTGGTACTGGGGATTGAACCCAGGGGCATTTTACCTCTAATCTACACTCCTAGCCCTATTTTTATTTTTATTTTGAATCAGGGTCTTGCTAGGTTGGTGAGAGTCTCACTACTTGTTGAACCTGCTATCCTCTTGTCTCACCTCCCAAGGATTACAGGCGTGCACCACTGTACCTGGCCTGGGGAGGTTTTGATGGAGGATGACTGAGCTGGAATGTTTCCCTTGGGGGATCCCACTGCCCACGTCCATATAAGTTCTGTTTGGTTGGTCAGTGTCCCCAGGGAAGAATCATACAAAATCCTGATTAAGGATAATAAGCGTGGCTCCCACTGCTCAGAACAAGAATGCACAGGGTCTGGGTTTCAGCATTCAGCATTGTTGACTTTCACACCATCCCAATTTTCAGTCTGGAGCCCTTGCTTGTATCTGTGGCTCCTGTTTCTGATCCCGGAGACCCCCTGGTTCCCTGTATCTCTTTCCACTAGGATTATGGAGGTAGCGTCTATACTTTATAGACTAGGCAAAAGACCAGAAGTCAAGATATTCTCATGCTAATTTACAATCAATCCTCCATTTTTGGCTCCATCCAATCACCACCCACAGAAACGCCTGTTGTTCCCAGGCCCTGTGCTGTCCCAGAGCGCTGGCATGCTTTGGCTTGCTCTCAGGTTTCTGTGTCCGGTTGGATGTTCACCTTCTCAGCTCTGCTCCATCATGATCACTCACCAGCTGCTTTGACCTGAGGCTCTGTTGCTGCTCTTTTCTCCCCACTCATTGCCCATCAAAGGCTTTGTCTATTTCCACCTCCTGGCTGTCATGCTGCTGAGCTTTCAGGAGGGAAGGCTACACTTCTCGATGCTCCATGGGGAGCTACATCTCTCTTTCAGTTTCCTTGGGGGGACCTAGGGCAGTGCCCATGGCTCAGCTCAAAGACTCGCCATACCCTGACAGTTCCATCTGTGCCTGGCTATCCCAATACCTCTTGTGATAGTAACTGGGAGCATGACATCCTGAAGATGAGGCCATTCGATCCTGCTCCTGCCTTCCCCCAAGGACACTTCCTCTCTCTGCACATATAACTGAGACTGATCAAGAAGGTCTGTTTCTGGTTTCCCCCAGATGAAAAGTCTGCTTTGTTGATTGTCTAGGTAGAGAAGCCCTGTCCTATGGGCAGGAGGTGGGGATGGGACGATGCTTCCAGCAGATCCTACAGGAGGGTCCAGCATTCAGACCAGGAACTCACTGTACCTCCTGTGTTGTTCTGGACCTGTGGGGTCTCAGGCCAGACAAGACTGCAAGAGTCCTATTTTGGCACTCAACATTATCCCTCATATCTTCATGATCTGCTCCAAGTTTTCACCCAATTTTCCACTGGATTGTTTTCCTTTTATAATTTGCAAGAGATATTTTGGGCCACAAGTCCTTTGTCTGTTAGGAAATTTCATTTGTTATATTTTTTAAACTTTATTATGTGTTTTGATCTATGGAAGTATTTAATTTTTATGAGATTAATCTGTCAGTTGTTTCCCTTATGGCTTCTGGGTGTTGAGTCTTCCTTCCTTAGGAAGGAAATCCCCACCCTAAAGCTATAAAAATAATGTCTTTTTTTCTCCCCTAAAGCTTTTATGGTTTTGTTTTTCATTTAGCTCTTTTAAGTCTTTATTTTTATTACAAAAAAGTATTCTAATGTAGCAAAAAAGTCAGCACAGAGCATGTAACTAAATAAGTTAACCTCCAGCCAGATTTCTTAAGGAACCAGTTTGAAGTTTATCATACTGTTCTGTATGATCATCCAAAAGTGTTTTCAAATATATAAAATATGATTTTGTTCTGTTTTGCCAAACAGAAGATAACATTTAAATACCTCTGAAATATTTTTTTAGTACCGAGGATTGAACCCATGGGTATTCTACCTTCTAGTTACACTCCCTCAGTTCTTTTTTTAATTTTTAAAAATTGGGTCTTGATAGGTTGCCAAGGTTCTCACCAAGTTGCTGAGGCTGGCCTCAAACCTGTTATCCTCCAATGTCAACTATTTTTTCACTTTATTATCAATATTATTAGAATATTCTTAAAATGTTTCTCACTTAAATTTTTATTGAGATAACTATAGATTTATGTTCAGTTATTTAAAAAAAAACAAATGGATCTTTACCTAGTTTCCCTCCAACAACAACATCTTGGAAAGCTATAGTACAATATCATAACTAAAATAATGACACGGACATTGCCTAGTAATCTTATCCCATTTTAATTATATGCACGTGTGTACTTCTGTATAATTTTATCGCATAGGTAGGTTCCAGTAGGTAGCCACCACCATAGTCAAGATACAGGACATTTCCATCACCATAAGGACCCTGTGTTGCTCTTCCATGGCCATGCCCATCTTCCTCCTGTCCCCTCCTCATCTACACTCTTCTCCACCTTCCTCTCCTCCCTAACCTTTGCCAGCTAGTCTGTCCTCTAATTTTGTCATTTTGAAATGTTATATAAGTGGAACATACAGAATATATATATATATATATGGAGTACTAGGGGTTGAACCCAGGGGCATTCCACCTCCAAGCTATGGCCCCAGTCCTATTTTTTATTCTTTATTTTGAAACAGGGTCTCACTATGTTGCAGAGGGCCTCACTAAGCAGCTGAGGCTGGTCGTGAACCTGTCTCCTCCGCTCTCAGGCTCCCAAGTACTGGGATTACAAACATGTACCACCACGCCCAGCTCAGAATATAATTTTTTGAATTTTTTCCCACTCATAATAATTCCCCAGTGATTCCTTCAGATTCTTATGTGTACCATTAATTTCTTTTTTTTATTATAATAATTCGTGCTTTGTATTTATACATTTTAGTTAGGTACAAATTGATAAAGACAAATGTGCACACATTTCTCATCTGACCCTATCCCCAATTCCCACCCCGCTCCCTCACCCTCCCTCCCTCTCAAGTTCAGTTCAGTGAGTGATCTTGATATAATTGTGTAAGTACATCATGTGTCTTAGTATGCTCTCCACCCCACCCCCCCCCGCCCCGTCCATTCCCTTTGGTTAAGTCTACTTCTTTGTTTATCGAGGGTCTCTACTTTTTCATCTGGGGACCCTCTTATGTCCCATCTACTCCCTAACATCCGCATATTAGGGAGAACATATGCTTCTTTACTCTTTGTGACTGGCTAATCTCACTTAACATAATGTTTTCCAGTTGCATCCATTTCCCTGCAAAGAACATGATTTTGTTCTTCTTT
>PVLC010011110.1:0-41872 GCA_004027655.1 Graphiurus murinus
TTTGCGGTACTGGGGATTGAACTCAGGGGCATTCTACCTCCGAGCTATACCCCCAGCCCTATTTTTTATTCTTTATTTTGAAACAGGGTCTCACTAAGTTGCGGAGTACCTCACTAGGTAGCTGAGGCTGGCCGCGAACCCGGATCCTCCGGTCTCAGCCTCCCGAATGCTGGGATTACAAGCGTGCGCCACCACGCCCTGCTCGATGAGGGTTTCAATAAGTTGCTGAGCCTAGCCTTGAACCTGCAATCCTCCTGTCTCAGCTTCCCAAGTACTGGCATTACAGGCATGGGCCACCACTCCGGGCTTGTTTTTTGCATTGAATGGACCAGATGATAGTTTCCGAAAGTGGGCCATACTACCCCCACCCCCCAAGTTGGGGACACTAAGTCACAATATAGATTCGTAAAAGAATGGAAATTTGTCACTGCATCTTTCTGTTTATTTGCTTAAAGAAGGTAGATTTAGCCAAGTGTGGTGCTACATACCTGTAATCCCAGCATTTAGGAGTTTGAGACAGGAGGATCACAGGTTTGAGGCCAGCCTGAGCAACTTTTTTTTTTTTTTTTTCGTGGTACTGGGGATTGAATTCAGGGACATTCTACCTCCAAGCTACACCCCCCAGCCCTATTTTTTATTCTTTATTTTGAAACCGAGTCTCACTAAGTTTCGGAGTGCCTCACTAGGTAGCTGAGGCTGGCTGAGAACCCGGATCCTCCAGTCTCAGCCTCCCGAATGCTGGTATTACAAGCATGCGCCACCACGCCCGGCTTAGCCTGAGCAACTTAGTGAGGCACACAGCAATTTGGTGAGACCCTGCTTCAAAAGAAAAGGGCTGGTGTGTAGCTCAGAGGTAGAATGCCCCTGGGTTCAATCTCCAGTACCTCCCTATTCCCCCTACCACGCAAAAAATAAAAACCCACCTTACCCTGGCAGTAGCTCTCACATGAGCTGTCTGGAGGCCAGGCCAGCATACGCCTCAGCCTTTCCTCAGAGCCATGTACTGTATTGAAGTGGGGGATCTAGAACCCTAAGCTAGGAAAGGGCATGGAGGCTGCCTGGGCACCTCATCTATAGCCACTCAGGTTTCCCTACTCCAGGCAAAAGTTCAAGGACTCTAGGATGTCATGATCCAGCCGGGCCCAGCAGGAGACAGCCCTGTCCTTAGACAAAGGGCATCATTCAGATGAGAACCATGAAATGCAACTAATTGTGTCCCGGGCCATGGGCAAAAAATGAAGTACTCCCAGATGTGGGGCACAAAAATAATTACCTTAAAATAAGAGGGATATAGAAGTTGAATATATTCAGCTTGAGCAGCAAATGATCTCTTTCCAAGGATTATCTTCCAAAGGGCTGTTCTGCTTGGTCATGTGAAGGGTTTTCCCAAGCCTGAATTCTGTATTCTCTCTATTTCAGATACAGACATCCTAGCATTGTGTTAAAAGCCAAATTGAGCTGAATTTTAAAAAACTGTCACAATGTGCAACTTAACAATCATGCTTTAATATATTGGGCCACAGGAAAAGCAAAAGCCTGGAAATACATAATTCATTGCAAATGAGAGTCACAATTTGCACAGTCAAAGTCATCTATATAATTGCTAACAACCTTAGCAAGTAACTCATTAAACATGACCTATGAACCTTCAAAAGTAAGGACCAACTAATAACACAATGAGTTGTTATGTGACATAAGTAGACAGAGGGAGCTGTTCTTGTTTTAATAAGATCAAAGCATACTTAATAGTTGTGATTAATATTTATTGAGTGCCCACTGGGTACACATCATTATACAATCAAGTTTAAATTTATATTACTTAATGATAGTAATTATACATACAGTGAGTAGTTATTCCAAATGTCAAGATATAGATGAGGGGTTGTAAAACATTTTTAAGATGTTATACATACATACTGGAGCCGGGCGTGGTGGCGCACGCTTGTAATCCCAGCATTCGGGAGGCTGAGACCGGAGGATCTGGGTTCACAGCCAGCCTCAGCTACCTAGTGAGGCACTCCGCAACTTAGTGAGACCCGGTTTCAAAATAAAGAATAAAAAATAGGGCTGGGGGTATAGCTCGGAGGTAGAATGCCCCTGAGTTCAATCCCCAGTACCGAAAAACAAAAACAAAACAAAAATACATACATACTGAGCTCTGCTTTTATCTCATTTTTACCTTTTCTGCAATATAAGCAAGGCCTCACTAAGTTACTGAGAGCCTCACTAAATTGCTGAGGCTGGCTTCAAACTTGCCTTCCTCCTGTCTCAGCCTCCCAAGTTCTGGGATTACAGGCATACGCCAACATACTATCCTAAAAAAGAAATTAGAGCCAGGTGTGGTGGCGCACACCTGAATCCCAGTACTTGGGAGGTTGGGACAGAAAGATCGCAGGTTTGAGGCTAGCCTCAGCAACTTAGCGAGACCTTGTTTCAAAATTAAAAAAGGGTTGAGGGTGTAGCTTGGAGGTCGAATGTCCCTGGATTCAATACTCTGTGCTTAATTAATTAAAAAGAAGATAAAAGATTGCAAATTCATTTAGCAAGTTTCTCCTATCAGGCACTGTGCTATATATACAGGAGATATAAAGATAACTGGGGTATGGCTTGTGTTCTTAAAGAGTTCATGTTCTAATGAGTCAGATATGATGATGATGTCTTGTATATTTGATCAAACTGTTGTTTGAACAAAGCGTTGAATGACACACAGTGGAGTTAAGGTTGCAATGGAGAGAGGACAGCAGACGGGGGTCTTGGAGAATAAGAGGTCTCCAGGCGGGGAGAGAAAAACAGTCTGGGCTGTGGGAAGCCCAGGCAAGCACCTGGTCAGGGAGGCTCAGACACAAGAGCCACACCTCCCGCCTTTTTATTTTTTATTTTGAAATAGGGTCTCACTAGGTTGCTGAGAGCCTTGCTATGTTGCTGGGGCTGGCCTCAAACCTGTGATCCTCCTGTCTCAGCCTCCCAAATACCAGGATCACAGGCATGGGCCACCATGCCCTGCTCAAGGGTAAGCCTTATGCATCTTTCTGATCTTTATGCCTATCACAGGTCTCTGATATTACAGCTGAAACTCAATACATATACAAAGACTATGCATACAAACAGTGAATGAACAAATAAAAAAATGAACACCAGTCTTCTCTCAACTTATATTCAGAAATGATTCTAGATTCCTGAGAAGGGGGAATACAGAACAATCAAAAAACATGAGCAAAAACAACCGTTTTAGAGTGTCCATGAACTCTGAGGCTGGAGGTAGGCATTTACCCTCCGGGCTCATTATAGCCAGGTAGGTGGTAATAGAGATAACTGAGTCCTCCAGGACCTATTTCTGTCTAAATCTATTCCTTGACACAGACCTTGTGGTTTGGCAGTGCACTCGACAGCTGTAGCCGTAAGCAGGTCTTCCAACGCCTGGCTTGGAAACCAAGGGTACAATAAATGGTGACAAGCTGAGGTAAGGGCCAGGACAGCAGCCCTCTCTGACTCTAGCTTAAGACTGATCAGGAGGAATTGAAAATGGATCAATCATGGCCCAGATCCAAGGATCAGACAGGGTCCAAATCTAAGGACCAATCAGGGACCAGATTTAAAGACCAATCAGAAGAGTTGCCAAGCTATATAACCTAGCCTCCAGAGGGAGAGTGAATCAAGCAGAGCAGTGGTGACAAGCAGGAAGAGAGGAGGGGCATTGGCAAGCAAGAGCAAAAACAATATCCATGCTTACAGAGCTGTAGCCAGCAAAGCAGAGCACCACCAGCAAGAGTAGCTGCAACCCAGACTTGAAGGTGCCTCCCTCCTGGGCTGTCTCAGCTGAGCACCAGTTGCAACAACCCTTTCTGGAGCCCTCCCCTAAGTGGGGACCTGCTGTTTTTCCTTGTCTTCTTCTATTAAACACTGTCCCTGATTCCCATGTCTCCAGGCTGAATTCTTTGTGCTCTTAAAGATAAGAGCCAGGAGCTAGGATGTAGCTCAGCGGCAAAGCACTTGCCTTGCAAGTGCAGCGCCCTGGGTTCGATCCCCAGTTCCAAAAAGGCAAAAAAAAAAGACCCCCATCAAAAAAAATTAAGAGCAAGAAAAAAAAAAAAAAAAAAACCCTTAAAAAAAAAAAAAAAAAAAAAAAAAGCCGGGCGTGGTGGCGCACGCTTGTAATCCCAGCATTCGGGAGGCTGAGACCGGAGGATCCGGGTTCGCGGCCAGCCTCAGCTACCTAGTGAGGCACTCTGCAACTTAGTGAGACTTGGTTTCAAAATAAAGAATAAAAAATAGGACTGGGGGTGTAGCTCGGAGGTAGAATGCCCCTGAGTTCAATCCCTAGTACCGCAAAAAAAAAAAAAAGATAAGAGCCAAAGTAAGCTATGGGTTGAGACTGAGATTTCCACACTCAGGACCAATGTAGTGGCCCCCTTCTCAAGTAATCACACCACACACTAGAGTATAGAGGAAATAAAATGAAAATAAATACCAGGGTTTGAATAGGAAGAGTGACAGATGATCACAAAGTCAGGACAAAACTATTCAGGTCCTCCATGAACTGCCACAGCAGACATTGCAAGCTGGGGTTGGTGACTTGTCTTCAACAACATGCCCAGGGGGCTGTGTCCAGCCTTTTGTGCATATCCTCTGACTCTTAGCTGTCAAATATACAATGCTTGCAAATATTTTATTTATATTATCACTTAACAAAAAATGAATTTAAGCTTTTTTTGTATGTGTGGTACTGGGGATTGAACCCAGGAGCATTCTACCTCCAAGCTACACTCCCAACCCTATTTTATTTTTTATTTTGAAACAAGGTCTCACTAAGTTGTGAGAGACCTCACTAAGTATTTGAGGCTGACGATGAACCTGTGATCCTCCTGTCTCAGTCTCCCAAGTACTGGGATTACAAGCGTGAGCCACCACACCCAGCTGAATTTAAACTTTAAACATAATTAATGGTCCCTAATACTTACCAAGACTATTTATACACCAATGTACATTTCATTCTCCCAAAACAGAGTACCTTGTTGCCATATCTCCTCAAATTAAAACATCCCACGATTCTTTTTTCAAAGACCATTTTTGAAGGACTGATTATTCCCAGAATACACTTGGAAAAATGCTGCCTCCTTCCTTTAGGCCACAAGTGTAGCAAAGGAGTGATAAGGCAGTCATATAATGTGTGTGTGTGTGTGTGTGTGTGTGTGTGTGTGTAGGAACTGTGTGCTATAATCATCATTTTGGATAAATACTATGACCTAATTAAGAAAGAAAAATGGGCACAGTGGTGTATGCCTGTAATCCTAGTACTTGGGAGGCTAGAACAGAAAGCTTGCAGGTTTAAGGCCAGCCTCAGCAACTTAGCAAAACCCTGTTTCAAAATAAAAAATAAAAATAAAGGGATGAGGGTGTATCTCAGAGGTAGAACTCCCCTGTGTTCAATCCCTAGTACCACACACACACACACACACACACACACACACACACACACACACCCTAAAAAGAAAGAAAAATGGAATGCATGCTCAGATTTCCCTCTACCCAAAACAAACAAACAAACAAACAAACAAACAAACAAACAGAAAAGTGGAAAGAGCATATTCATCTACTTTAGAGAGAGGATCGTTGTTCATTACTTTTTAACTCCTTGTCTAGGAAAGAGACTTAATGCATTCAACATACTCCTTAAGCAGGCCTGGGTTCTTTTTTTCTTTTAGGGTTTTATTGGTACGATGTAATTATACATCATAATGAGATTCAAAGTGATATACATACAATATCTCTTCATGTGTTTTCCTCCATGCCCCAGCCTCCTAACCTCCTCCCCCCTCCTCATGCATGCCAGTGAGATTGGTAGTGATGCCTTCATATGTGATCATGATATTATTTGGTCTGTTTTCTTCCTGAAGCCTCCTTTTTCCCCCTCACCACTTCCCTCCCCAATCACCTTTCACTATTTTACTGGTCTCTCTCCTCATTTTTATGAAATCCCTTTTCTTTCCTGTTTTCTCTCTATCTTTCATATATGAGAAAACAATACAACCCTTGGCTTTCTGAGACTGGCCGATCTCACTTGGCATAATGTTCTCTAGTCCATTCATTTTCCTACAAATGACATAATTTTTCTTTTTTATGGCTGAGTAAAATTCTATTGTGTGTTTATAACACATTTTCTTTATCCACTCATCTGTTGATGGACACCTCGACTGGTTCCATAATTTGACTATTATGAATTATATTGCTATAAATATGGATATGCAACAAATGATGCATTTTGGGTTTATACAGGAAAAACAAGATGGCAGTCCAAATCAGATGATCCATATACCCTGAAGATGTCTTGATCTGATAATATGTATCACTTGTCGTGATCTCCTGACCTTGCAATTAACCATCCAACCTCTGGTCTGGAGTTTACTGCATAAGACAGCTTCTGCTAAAGCTGTCTCACTCTGTCTTATGTCTATTCAACATTTTCCTTATGATTATTAGTACCAGCCTACCTTCCTACTCCTGGAAACATATAAACCATTCAGAAAACAAAGATTCTAGGATTCCTAGCATTGCGGTGTTGAAGGTCACCTTGTCTCCTTGACCCTCAGTCTTCTCCTCTCTACTGTGTGCAGCAGGAGTGGGGCTGGAGAGTGAGTGTAGATGACCAAGAGGAAGCTGGACTGGAAGTTCCCTCTGGAGTCTCTAAAATGCCATTCTATGCTATCTTGTTCATAGAAGGAAGATAGGCAAGATTCCTTAAAGCATTTATTAGGGATGTAATAGATAAAATACTTAGAGAACAATGAATAATTCACTGTTAATGTTGAGAATAGGTACATTTATTTGAAGAAAGTAAAATCATCTAGAAACCATAATTAAAGAGAAGAACCAGTGAGTACAGTGGTTCATGCCTGTAATCCCAGTACTTGGGAGGCTGAGACAGGAGAATTGCAGGTTCAAGACCAGCCTCAGCAACTTAGTGAGGCCCTCAGCAACTCAGCAAGACTCTGCTTCAAAATAAAAAAATTAAGGCCTGTACCTCAGAGTTAGAATGTCCCTGGTTCAATCCCCAGCATATCTTGCACACATGAACCCCCCAAAAAGAGAAAAAACCCACATATATATAAATGATTAAGATTTAAGTTACCAACATAAAGTTAATAATTGCTATCTCTGTAATTTGAGAATGAGAAAATAAATCTATATTACATCTTAAATGTCCATAATTCCTATAAAAAAAACTTTGGGAAAAACTATCCTTTTAACTATAGTTCCAAAGTGGATTAAAAACAGCTGCAGCTCTGGGAATAGCATGCAATATAAGTTTGTCAAATAATTTCCAGTTTTATTTTTAATTTTACAAATGCAAAACAAAAACAGTTATTGATTGGAGAAAAAAAATTACCCAAAGAAACAAGTGCCATTTTCTTTAACATCTTTACTTCTGCAAGAGAACTAAAATAAAGTTAAGCCTGAAATTTGTTTCAAGTCACACCTGAGTTGCTTCACCAGCATTGTGACTCATTAAAAACATATGTTTCCCAATAAAAAGAAAATGATTGGAGCACACTGACTCATGTATTGTTTTGGTATCTCATTTGTTTTAGTTATTAAAATGGTGTCTGAATCACCTTCAGTGCCACAAACAACAACAAAATACAAACTAGACTCATATACAGAGATAAGAGATTTAAATCTAAGTATACATCATTTTTTAAAATAACCATTTGTACCTAGGTGTGGTGGCACACCCCTGTAATCCCAGTAATTAGGAGGCTGAGACAGGAGGATAACAGATTCAAGGCCAGCCTCAGCAACTTAGCGAGACACTCAGTAACCTAGCGAGACCTTGTTTCAAAATAAAAATAAAAGCCGGGTGTGGTGGCACACGCTTGTAATCCCAGTACTGGGGAGACTGAGACAGGAGGATAGTAGGTTCATGGCCAGCCTCAGCTGCTTAGTGAGGCCCTCCACAACTTAGTGAGACCCTGTTTCAAAAATAAAGAATATAAAATAGGGTGAGGGAGGTAGCTTGGAGGTAGAATGCCCCTGGGTTCAATCCCCAGTACTGCAAAATAAATAAATAAATAAAATAAAATAAAAAAGGCTGGGAGTGTAACTTGGAGGTAGAATGCCCCTAAGTTGAATCCCCAGTACTACAATAAACAAATAAACAAACAGACAAACAAACTGCCCCTCTGCCATCTGTGAGTGGGAAAAGTAGCCAAAGTGTAAAACTTGAAACTGATACAGACTCGGAGGCAGCCGCTAAGCTATATCAGTTTCAAGTTTTCTTTTATGATTCAGCTATTCCAAGAGTCTGAAAATATTTCATTAAAAATTAATGTGTTATCCACACAAATGACAAATATTGAAAATGAGGAATATAAATAAAAAATAATAAAAATAGTAAGTCTACTAACATTGAAGAGGAAGGAAGACATCCGGTTTCTATTCTGGACTGTTCATGGAAACAGACAGACAGTGAGCAGAAGCCAAACAGGATTTGTTTTCTGTCTTGTCATTATTTTACTGTATTCTTCCTAAGCATATTTCCCAGTGCTCTCCATTTCCTGACCACAGTGCTCATCGTGTTAAGAGCTCACAGGTGGGAGCCACGAGGGCTCAGGCTCATGCCTGGATGGCTGCTTCCCAAGCTTCTGGCTGGTGTCTGAAGCTTCCCCAGCAAATTTTCAGCACAAAAGCATCTTCACTCTCTGTCCTCCCTGAGTCCCTTGAGTGGTTTTCTTAGGCACCAAAGGCAAGTGCTGGCTGAGCAATGGGTACCTGGCTTATCACCAAAAGGCAAAGGTGAATGGGTGATGCCGCGCCACTAATACAGGCACAAAGGCACAAACTCAACACTCGCCTGCTTTGCTTGCCCTTCCTACTCGAATTCATTCGTATTAAGTAGCAAACAGCTACTGCCTTATTCTGTCTTGATTCTTTCAGCTTAAATGCTGCAGAAAGCCCCATTGTTTATCATAAACATGCAACACGGACACACACTTGATCCCATCTCAAAATGAAACTATTTTGAAAATATGAAAGATTTGTTTAATGCAGACTATAAAACACCCCTTTGCATCAAAATAAATGTTCCTCTTTATTGACACTGATTATTTTCTATAGAATTTAAATTGTACATAAAATTATAATTGTGCCTTGTTTAATGTAAATTGATTGTCTCAATTATTGGGAAAGCATTTGAATTTTAATGGGCTATTTTGCTGGAGATATGCCAAGCAAATCAGCAAAAACTCTAATAGCTCTGAGGTATACAGCCGCACATTTACATAAATCAGGAAGATGATGTAATCTCAAGAACTGATCCTAAAGTGGTTCAGATAGGTTAGTAAGATTTTCTCCAAGAAGAAATCAACTTTAAGTTTCCATTTTAAACGATTCGTTACTGTGAGACTCTCATTTGGTTTTTCTCTGGGCGGCGGGGGGGGGGGGGGGAATGACAAGATCCACATATCTATAGAAAGGACTTTTGTGGCTCTACTTTTTAAATTTTTTTCTTTTTTTAAAGATTCTTTCTTTAGCCAGGTGTGGTAGTGCATGTCTATAATCTCAGTACTTGGGAGGCTGAGATAGGAGGATCACCAGCTTATGGAAAGCCTCAGGAACTTAGACCTTGTTTCAGAATAAAAAGGGCTGGGGGTATATCTGGGAGGTAAAATGCTCCTGGAGAAATCCCCAGTATCACCTCCCTAAAAAATCTCTTTCTTTTTTCAGATTGGGTTGTCTGTAGAAGTCAGGTTTCACCCCGAAGGAGATCCAGTGGCACTGGGACACTTGAATGCCACACCCAAAGGTCTACAGTCACAACCCCACCACATGCTGCAGTGTTGCTTGATGTAGCTCCTTTCTATAAATCAAGTGAAGTCTGGATTTTCCTAGATATATGCATTCAACTCGACAAAGGAAAACACTTTTCAAAAGCACTAAAGAAGAGCGTGGTGGTGCACGCTTGTAATCCCAGCATTTGGGAGGCTGAGACTGGAGGATCCAGGTTTGCGGCCAGCCTCAGCTACCTAGTGAGGCACTCCGCAACTTAGTGAGACCCTGTTTCAAAATAAAGATAAAAAATAGGGTATAGCTTGGAAGCAGAATCCCCCTGAGTTCAATCCTCAGCACTGAAAAAAAAAAAAAAAAGCACTAAAGACATTATTCTCCTTGTGTAATCCTCTCTGAAGTTATTTTGTTCAAAATCACCAAAGAAATGTAAAAATAATAATAATAACTATGGTATTCCACAAAGCAGTTCACTTGTTACACTTGAGTGAGTCTAGATTTCAATGTTTTGTGCAGCGTCAGAGCTAAATGAACGGCACAGGGCACTGGTGCCCAGACTGTGACTGCACAACTCTGAGTTCAAGTTCACCACCTTGTAGCCATCGAGAGACTTGCAGTTCTCCCTGGGCAGACACAGCGTCTCTGACAGGCACACAGCACAGCACTTCCCAAGTCAGGGGAAAGGTCGTCCTTGGAACATGACAAAAGTGACCTAAAGTTGAGTATTTCCCGAGAAAAGTGGGGTTTTTGTAGTCCTATTAGTGAAGCTTACTTAGTTTCAAAGAAAGACTTGGAATATTGTAGGTTTTTTCCCTTTGGTTTATTTTAAAAAAATACTAAAAATGATATACTATTAAGTTGGAATTGCAAAATAAAATGCCAGGACTTTTTTTTTTTTGGTACTGGAGACTGAACTCAGAGGTATTCCACCTCTGAGCTACACCCCAGCCCTTTTCTTTTTTTTGCGGAACTGGGGATTGAACTCAGGGGCGTTCTACCTCCGAGCTATACCCCCAGCCCTATTTTTTATTCTTTATTTTTGAAACAGGGTCTCACCAAGTTGCGGAGTGCCTCACTAGGTAGCTGATGCTGGCCGCAAACCTGGATCCTCTGGTCTCAGCCTCCCAAATGCTGGGATTACACGCGTGCGCCACCACCGGTCTTGCTAAATTCCTGAGGCTGACCTCAAAGCTGCAATCTTCCTGTCTCAGCCTCTCAAGTACTGGGATTACAGGCATGTGCCACCACACCCAGCTCAGGACTTGTTATTTGATTAAACAAAAGCACGTTGTCTGAGCTCACTTAAGCCTATGACAACCCTGTGAGGTGGGGACTATTCTTTTCCCCTTTGGCAGACCAGGCACCTGGCTCTATAAGGTTAAGTAGCTTGCTCAAGGTTCTGTGGCAGGGCAGGGATCAAAACCCAGGCAGAAAGTCTCCAGAAATGGCAAGTTCTTAACCACTAGGCACCATATGCTGCATTAGTAATTGAAAAGTCTTTTAAAAGTTCATTTAGTCTGGCTGTAACCTGGGGAGATCTTTAAGCACATGAACCCAAAAAGCTTCAAGCAGAGAACTGGACTCTTAGATATAACACTGTCACTAGCAGGTTAGAACGGGAAAATCTGCCAGGGTGCTTTGTGGATTGGGACTCTGGGGACTTGAGGTCTAGCTCAGAAGCTAGCTTGCTCGGACAGGCACAGTGTTTAAAAGAGTGGGTTCTGACCTCAGATGCCCCTGTACACTAGATTAACCGTGACACATAGCATTAGCTATGTGACCTTAGCAAATGACATAACCTCTTGGAGCCTCAATTTCCCCCTCTGAAAACAGAAGACAATAATACTATCTCAATAGAACTATTCTAATGATTAAAATTAAAATGTTTTCTCTCTTCCATAAATATATAATATATATGTATATGTATATATATACACATGTGTACTGGCCCAGCCTCTCAAGGGCTCTATTCTAGACTTTTTTTTTTTTTTTTTTGCGGTACTGGGGATTGAACTCAGGGGCATTCTACCTCCGAGCTACACCCCCAGCCCTATTTTTTATTCTTTATTTTGAAACCAAGTCTCACTAAGTTGCGGAGTGCCTCACTAGGTAGCTGAGGCTGGCCGCGAACCCGGATCCTCCGGTCTCAGCCTCCCAAATGCTGGGATTACAAGCATGGGCCACCACGCCCGGCTTCTATTCTAGACTTTTCACTAGTCAAAGTATAGCCTGTGCTAGAGAACAGGGTCCCATATACTAGAGCCATGTTATGATTCCAGGGTGCTGGTTCTTAACTGAATATGATAATAATAACATTGTACTATATTTATTTTGCACTTAAGACTTTCCAAAAGCTTTCAGGCACACAATCAGATTTTATCCTTGCCAAGATTCTGCAAAGTATTTAATCCCTATTTTATGGATAAGAAAGCTAAAAGTTTACCTGGCCTGCTCACAATCAGATGGATAACAGGTGACATGGTTGGTCATATGCTCAGAGCTTCTGTTCCCTATCCAAGGTTTCTTCCTTATTTATAACTTTACATGTTTCCACAGAAGACATGATACCTCCTTGCAATTAGCTAATAATATAAATGGAGGAAGTAAAATAATAAGAAAAAATAGAAATCAATACCAATTGCTCTGAGATCTCAGAGAGAATCTGGAGCTTCTGGAGCTGGATCTGGTTGGGGTTTGTAGAGCATTTTGTACCCAAGGTGAGCCTTAGGCATGGACTGTAGCACCCAGGCTTGCCTGAAGCTGGAAGAGTCCAGGAAAAGAAGGAAGAAAATAAAATTGACGTTTATCAAAGACACGTTTGCAGGGATTCTCGTCACCAATGAAGGGTAATTGATGGGTCAAAGCAGGAAAGGGAATAAAGGGCATACATGATAAAGTCTCTCCCAAGAGCCAGCCCTGAGGCTGACATCATTGGGTGTGAGTAACTGTGACAGGTGTGTTAGATTAACTCAGTACTGTCCTCTCCGAGGTCCTGGATTCCTTGTTGCCACTGCTGTTGAGCTTCCTGATCCCATGGCGGGCTTTCTGGTTCTGCACCTGTGGCTTACTGGGCAGATTTCAAGTCTTGGGCTCCTCCTGTCCTTGGAGTTTGGTGGCATGCTCTTAGAATTTAGGATCTGGATTCTCAAGTGCTGGAGAATTATCTCTTTGGGACATATTAGATGGGAGAAAAGTATGCAGATAAACTTCCCCTTCTTCTGGTACAGCCTGTCCAGAGACTATAAGGTTTTGGCTCTGTGGCTTATGGTAAAGTCCTCACAGCGTGGCAACACATTATCTCACATTGTTCTCTTTTCCTCCAGGCCTCATCTTCCTTCTGTTCCTCTGATCTCTAGGCTTGTGGCCAGAGCAAACATTAGTTCTTAATCCTTGCTTAGGTTCCAAAACAATAGGAATGAAGAAACTGAAATCCATCTTCATTGAAATGGTCAACTTGGTTAGTCAATATATCTTAAAAGAGGTGTAGAAAGACACACGCCAGAGAATCTCTCTGGTGTCATAGGAAGGGAGATCATCTGCTAAGATAAATAAAATGACTGGTGAAAAAGTCATTAAACTCAGGGATCTGAAACAAATTACAAAGTTAAGAATGGGACACAAGAAGCAGAATGCTGCCAGGGATGCTCTGGCTGTCCTGATAGGAGACAAATGGCATGGGTCTAAAGGCCACCATCACAAGAATGGCTCTTTCCTGATCAAATTCCTTCAAAGGCTCCCTTCTCTCAGTGCTCAGAATAAACTCTAAACATTTTACATGGAGTTTTAGTCCACTTTTCTGCTGCTGTCACCAAAATACTTGACAAGAACAACATAGAGGAGGAAAGGTTTATTGGGTTCACTGTTTCAGAGGTAGAATGGCCCTGGGTTCAACCCCCAGTCCCACAAAAAATAAAATAAACAAACTATCAAGCCATGAAAAGGACACAGAAATGCATATTTCTAAGTGAAAGAAGCCAATCTAAAATGTCCACATATTTTATGATTCTGAGTGTATCACATTCTGGAAAAGGTAAAACTATGGAAACAAGTGGGAAGATCAGTGATCACCAGGGTTAGGGCAGATGAAGGAATGGTGGCATGGTGGCACTTGGCAGTAATCCCAGTACTTGGTAGGCTGAGACAGGAGGATCACAGGTTTGAGGTCAGCCTCAGGAATATAGCAAGACTCTCAAGACTCTCAGCAACTTAGTGAGACCCTGTCTCAAATTAAAAAAAAAAAAAAAAAAAAAAAAAAAAGCTGGGTGTGGTGGCTGGTGGCACACGCTTGTAATCCCAGCACTTGGGAGGCTGAGACCGGAGGATCTGGGTTCATGGCCAGCCTCAGCTACTTAATGAGGTTCTCTGCAACTTAGTGAGACCCTGTTTGAAAATAAAGAATAAAATAGGGCTGGGGATATAGCTCTGAGGTAGAATGCCCCTGGATTCAACCCCTAGTACCGAAAAAAAAGGGGGGTACTAGGGGTGCAGCTTGGAGAAATAGAATGCCCTTGGGTTCAATCTCTAGTATAAGGAAGGAAGGAAGGGAGGGAGGGAAGGAGGAAGATAAGTGAAGTTTAAAGTTAAGGAATTTGCTTATGACCACGTGGCTAGGAAATAGTAAACTGACCACATGGCTAGGAAATAGTAAACTGAGGAAACTCCAAAGAGCCTGGTTCTCCAGTGTATGCTCTAAGTTAACTACGATGTATGCTGCCTCTCCTTTCCATTTTAGGTCTTAAAAGCAGAAGACTGGAAGCTGAAAGCAATCTGAAGAATGCAAATTCCATATCAGGAGGGATGCTTGCTCAACCAGCGATGTGTCTAAAGTACCCCAGTGACATGTAGCATGCAATAGTTGGATCCTGACTGTTTCTCAGAGTCTCTGTGTTGAACAGTGCCCTTGGGTGGTGTGTTTGGGAGGTATGGCCTAGTGGGAGGTCACTGGGGTGCCCTTAAGGGGGATCAGGGGACCCCAGAACCCTCCTCTTCCTCTCTCTTGCTTCATGGCCATAAGGTGAGTACCCCTCCATGATGCTCTGCCTTGCCATGGCCCCAAAGCAACAGACCAACTGACTATGGACTGGATGTCCAAAACTGTGAGTCAAAAGAAACCTCTTCTCTTTATAAGTCAATTGGCTCAGGTATTTCATTATAGTAATGGAAAGCCAAATGACACAAATAAGCACTCAGTAAATATTTGACAAATAAGTAAAAGGCAGTCTTTCCCTCTTTCTTGAGTGTTGGGCCTATCATAGGGAAAAGTATACATTATATGACTATGCCTTGTCATTTTCCTAAGTTTCTTTTGTTGGGTTGCGTTTCCATTTAATCTCCTCCCAGGTGATCAGTTTTTATACCATCTGCCTCATTCCATCTATGGTAACTGCACAAGCTGTTTTCATTGTCTACTCCCAGACAAAAAAAAAAAAAAAACCCAACTCTGGTAGGGTGGAAACCTGTGTTACTGGAAGGACTCCAATCTGATTTTAGGTCTTCTCAATAAAGTATAATCAAAGGTGGTCCTGGACTTCTTAGGGATTTATCAGTAATTCACAGAACAATGGACTTTAAAGAGGTGGCTTGTTAACACAACTGGCTTATTATTTTGGCAGTTTGGGGAAAACAGGTAGAACTTTTCTGACCTGCTCCTAGCTTTCATAGCTTCTCCTTTCATCTACATCACTGTTTGGAGTCAGCTTTCTTGTCACTGTGACCAAAATACCCCACAAGAACAACTTAGAGGAGGAAAGGGTTACTGAGCTCCCAGTGTCAGAGGATCAGGATGGAGAGCCGGCTCCGAAGCACTAATGGCGGCGGGGGTGGAGGGTGTGCAGAGAGACAGAGGAGGGAGGGGCTGAGGGACACGCACAGACCAGGGTCGTACCCTCAGGGACCTGCCTCCCCCATCCCACCTCATCTGCCTACTTTCCACCCAATATATCCATTCCAATCAGCCACCCATCAATGGGCTTACTCACGGAGGGGGCTAGAACCTCTGAATGTTTTCACATTGACGACACTTGAGCTCTCCAGGGGACATTCTGCATCTAAACCCTAACAATAATATTCTTAGGTCATTTGTTCTCAGACCCTGTAGTGAGGCCCGCACATTCCCATGGAGGTTGAAACAAACTCTAATGATAAAAAAGAAAAATTTCAGAACAAACAAGTTATAATAATCTTTTCTAGCTGTATAGGAATCATCATTTTCTTCATAAAAGAATATAAATTGAGCCAGTCGTGGTGGTGCACGCTTGTAATCCCAGTACTTGGGAGGCTGAGACCAGAGGATCCGGGTACTCCGCAACTTAGTGAGACCCTGTTTCAAAATAAAGAATAAAAAAATAGGACTGGGGGTGTAGCTTGGAGGTAGAATGCCCCTGAGTTCAATCCCCAGTACCGCAAAAACAAACAAAGAATATAAATTGCTGGATATGGTAGCACATGCCTGTAATACCACTACTTGGGAGGCTGAGACAGGAGAACTGCAGATTCAAAGCCAGCCTCAGCAACTTGGCAAGGTTCTCAGTAACTTACTGAGACCCTGTTTCCAAGTAAAAAATAAAATAGTACTGGGAGTGTACCTCAGAGGTAGAATGCCCCTGGGTTCAATCTCCAGCACTGAAAAAAAGAAAAAAATACAAATGTATATTATATCATAATGGCATATAAATCTAAACTAACCCAGAAATTGTGTAGATTTACTTTTAAGAGTATAGTGTCATTTATAACCAGGTGTGGTGGCACATACCTGTAATCCCAGTACTTGGGAGGCTGAGACAGGAGAATCGCAGGTTTGAGGACAGCCTTAGCAACTTAGCAAGATCCTCAGTAACCTAGTGAGACACTGTTTCCAAATAAAAAATAAAATAGGGCTGGAGGTGTAGCTCAGAGGTATAATGCCCCTGGGTTCAGTCCCCAGTGCCATGGGGGCAGGGGAGAGAATATGTCATCAGGTATTTTTAAAAATCCCACAAATTTGTAAGCTGTACATCACTAAAGGAGTACCTCTCTACAGAAAATTGGTGGTGATGGGGAAGGATGGGACAGGAAGAGAGGATTATACATCCACATGCTTTAGCAAGAGATGCAGATGATTCACTTGTCAGTTTCAAGCATATAAGATTTGGAACAGTGGCTGGGAAACCTTCCTGGTGCTGCTGTGGGGGTGCAGTGCTGCTCTGTAGGTTTAACAAAACCACCCCAGACAAAGTGAACTCTTATCAGAAGCCAGCCTCATCCACTTGTGAGCCCAACGCAACTGAGTGAGACCCTGTTTCAAAATAAAGAATAAAATAGGGCTGGGGGTATAGCTCAGAGGTAGAATGTCCCTGGGTTCAATCCCCAGTACCAAAAAAATCAAAACAAGAAACATTTACTTAATAGGCATTAAAACTGTTTTTGTGTGTGGGGAAGGTACTACAGACTGAACCCAGGGGCATTCTACCTCTGACCTACACCTTCAGGCCTATTTTATTTTTTATTTTGAAACAGAGTCTAAGTTGTGGAGGGCCTCACTAACTTGCCCAGGCTGGCTGTGAACCTGTGATCCTCCTGTCTCAGCCTCACAAGTACTGGGATTACAAACATGCACCACCATGCCCAGTTTAAAACTGTCCTTAAGATTTGATGAAAAGAACTGGGTGGTGCCGGGCGTGGTGGCGCATGCTTGTAATCCCAGCATTCGGGAGGCTGAGACCGGAGGATCCGGGTTCGCGGCCAGCCTCAGCTACCTAGTGAGGCACTCTGCAACTTAGTGAGACTCGGTTTCAAAATAAAGAATAAAAAATAGGGCTGGGGGTATAGCTCGGAGGTAGAACATCCCTGAGTTCAATCCCTAGTACCGCAAAAAAAAAAAAAAAAAAAAAAAAAAAGAACTGGGTTGTGGTGACACACACCTGTAATCCCAGTACTTGGGAGGCTGAGACAAAAAGATTACAGGTTTAAGGCTAGCCTCCACAACTTAGCGAGATTTTGAGCAACTTTGTAAGACCCTATTTCAAAATTAAAACAACAACAAAAATAGGACTAGAACATCCCTGGGTTCAATCACAAGTACCCCCAAAATAAATAAATAAATAAATAAATAAATAAATAAATAAATAAATAAATAAATAAATAAATAAAATAACAGAAGAAATAGGGGGTTTCGAAAGCCATTGTTTTCTTTTTTTTTTTCGGTACTGGGGATTGAACTCAGGGGCATTCTACCTCCGAGCTACACCCCCAGCCCTATTTTTTATTCTTTATTTTTAAACAGAATCTCACTAAGTTGCGGAGTGCCTCACTAAGTAGCTGAGGCTGGCCGCAAACCCGGATCCTCTGGTCTCAGCCTCCCGGAATGCTGGGATTACAAGCGTGCGCCACCACGCCCGGCAGCCATTGTTTTCTTAAACGTGGTGACATGCTTACATGGACACCAGAGGCTCCAAACCACCAGCTGGCAATGTAACTTTCTAGATCTGTACAGCTCTGGTGATCTTTACAATCAGAAGCAAATGCTTTTACATGTACTCCAATTTAAAACACTACCAACAAAATCCCTGTCCGAAATGCCACTGATGTGCTCTCACCTCCAGTTGAGTTGTCTGTCTTCCTTGCTGTCTACTTTACCCTGCAGCCAAACCTCATGAAAAAGTGGGTTAAGTCAGATTTTCAATGTAAGCTCATTTTTCTGATCTAGTTTGGTTTCTGTACCTACCTTCCAATTAAAATTGTTCTTGCTAATGTAACCAGTGATGCGCATGTCACTAAGTTCAGCAGATGTATTTTGGTCTTACTCAGCAGTACCTGGTGGATCACTTCCTCTTTCCTGAGGCATTTTCAGCCTTGGGCATTCATGGTAACAGGCTCTTTCAGTCTCTACTTCTTTCTCAGGTTGTTTTGTGTTTTAGTTAAGCTTTTCATTGCTGTGACCATGAGACAAATAAACCTTTCCTCCTCTAAGTTGTTATTGTCAGGTGCTTTGGTCACAGCAATGAAAGGGAGGCACCAGGGACAGAGAATTCCCAAGGCCACGCCTCCAATGACATGCCTCCTCTAGGCACCGCTACCTACCTACAGTGACCACCAAATACATTCATTCACATTACTAATCCATCAGTGGAGTTTACCACTGATGAGGCCAGAGCCCTGATTTAATTATTAGACCTCTGAACATTTCTGAAGCATTACCAACACATGAACTTTTCTAGGGCACATTCTATAGCTAAACTGTAATGCTTTGTCTCCATCTCTTCTGTCAAGTTTCAATCCGGGGTCAGTAAGTCCTCCTTCCTTCTTACTGTTTCTTTTTGGTGACCTCATTTACTCCCTAAGCTTATAGACCAAAGGAAATTTTTATCTCCAGTCTAGAGCTGTATTCTGAGTTCACCTCTTTACATCCACCTTATTCAACTTGTCCATTTGAACAATGCATTCTGTACTAATGAGCTTTTTGTCGCTGTGACCAAGACACCTGGTAAGAACAACTCAGAGGAGAAAGTCCATGTTGGCTGGTTCCAAGGCAGGCATCATGGTGGCAGCAGGGTGCGGCAGAGGCAAGCTCCTCAACTCATGCTGGCCAGAGGCAGAAAGAGGGAGACAGGAAGTGGCTAAGGCCACAGTCCTCGTGACTTACCTCTTCTGGTTATGACCCACCTCTGAGCCTTGCTATATTGTGGACACATGAGCTTTTATGGGGGAGAGTCCAGATCTAAGCCATAATGCATTTGAACATTAAATTTAATGTGGCCAAAACTTAACACCTGACCAAACCCAGATGATCTCAACCACAGACCTGCTTGTCTGGAGTGTTCTCTAATTCTCAGTAAGTAACATCACTACACAGCCATTGCTTGTGCTAGAAACATGGGTATGATCTTTGACATGCTCTGCTTCTCTATCAACACCAATAGCCAATCAAGTCCAGTGGGTTTTACCTCCTCTGTAATACACACCCTGCTTGCTTCTCTTTATCCCCTTCATTATCACACAAGCCCAGGCCATCACTATTGCCACTTGACGGCGACAACAGCTCCCTCGCTGGGTGTGGGTGAACACTCTGGCTCCGCTCTACACTATTGCTAAAATTCAAATCTGATTGCATTATTCTCCTCTGTTTTTTTTTTTTTTTTTTTTTTTTTTTAACACAGTTATTTCTTCCCATTAGTAACAGGATAAAATAAAAGGTCTACAGTAAAAACTTAAAGGCAGTGCCTGTCTTGTTTGTTTTGTTTTTGTTTTTGTTTTTTAGGACTCTTAAAAAGTAAAGGCCTAGCCGGGCGTGGTGGCGCACGCTTGTAATCCCAGCATTCGGGAGGCTGAGACTGGAGGATCTCAGTTCGTGGCCAGCCTCAGCTACCTAGTGAGGCCCTCTGCAACTTAGTGAGACTCGGTTTCAAAATAAAGAATAAAAAATAGGGGTAGGGGGAGCCGGGCATGGTGGCTCACGCTTGTAATCCCAGCATTTGGGAGGCTGAGACTGGAGGATCCGGGTTCGCGGCCAGCCTCAGCTACCTAGTGAGGCACTCCGCAACTTAGTGAGACTTGGTTTCAAAATAAAGAATAAAAAAAATAGGGCTGGGGGTGTAGCTCGGAGGTAGACCGCCCCTGAGTTCAATCCCCAGTACCGCAAAAAAAAAAAAAAAAAAAGTAAAGACCTTCCTTCCTTTGTCTCAGCCTTCCAAGTATTGGGATTACATTCTTTATTACCAGTATAGAGATGAAAAAGAGACATTCGGAGAGATGGAATACTGCTCAAAGTAAGACCACTAGAAAGAAGTAAAAGGTTCTTTCTAGTGGTGACTCTAGTAATACTATCAATGCAACCTTCTTTAGAGTTGCTACAGGTTCTTAACTTATAAAAAGCATATAAAACTGAATTTCTAGAAGAGTTTTGAAATTCTTCCATGTTATAATACTGTCAACTTATACTGCAAATGTGGATTTTTTTCTCCATTATCCTATATTAAATCAGATTCTAAATCATTAGAAAATAGTAAAAAGGAAATGTGCTCTCTTTTCTGCATGTAAGAACCACCTAAACTGAAGAGGCATAAGTACATGAAGGTATGAGATTTTGAGCATAATGTTCATAAATCCTACCTTCTCCACAAGCGCCCTGCTTGTGATTACACCCACTGCACGACAGTCGGCCAATGACTAGACACACATTACCTGCGCTTCATTGTCTCGTGCACTCTCCCGTGCTGGACACATTGCTCCTCCAACTCATTGTTTCTCCTCTGGAGCTTTTCCAGTTTGTCATATGTATACCTTTTTTCTTGACTGAGCTGAGCTATTTCAGATCTAAAGAGGTGGGGACACATAAACAATAGATGTGAAAGGTTCTTACTAGAGTATATTTTTTATTGTATAGGCATAACACTATCTTAAATTCCATGCTTTTTATAAGGAAGGGGAGTACTGGGGATTGAACCCAGGGGTATTCTATACCCCCAGACCTTTTTGTTTTTCATTTTGAAACAGGATCTTGCTAAGTTGCTGACGCTGGCCTCAAACTTGCGATTGTCCTTGTCTCTGTCTCTCAAGTACTAGGATTACATGTGTGTGCCACCCACCATGCCTGGCTTAAATACCATATTTTAACATAACAGTAAAATAAAAATTATTTTATGTAAATATTTCATAAATTTCAAAATGCCTAGTATGGCAATATATGCATTGTAGGAACTCGTGTTAGAATTACAACTTACTCCAATAAAATGGCTTCTAGAAGGCACAAGACAAAGAGACAATGATCGACTTCCTTTTGAAAAAGACTAGCACTCATTGAACAAATATTTACTGAGTACTTACTATAGGCCAGCCACCAAGCTGTTCAATAGCTATCCCACACCTAAATTCTATAACAGAGTTTCTTTTAGTTAACGTAGCCAATTTAATGGCATATGGTTAAAAATCAAATAGTTCTGTGATGGCTAATTTTATGTGTCAACTTGGCTAGGCCATGATGCCTGGATATGTAGCCAAATGTTATTCTGAATATTTCTGTGAAGGTATTTTGTGGATGAGATTAACATTTAAATCACTGGACTTTGAGAAAAGCAGATTATTCTTCATAATGTCTAAAGGCCTTTAGACTTGACCCCATCTCTTCCTGGGCCCTCCAGCCTGCCCTGAAGATTTTAGGCTTATCTAGCCTCTACAATTGCAGTGACTAATTCCTTAAAATCAATCTATTTCGCTCCCCGCCCCCCCCTCTCTCTCCTAGATGGATGTAGATCTAGATTGATCTGTTGGATGACACAGCAATATACATCCTGTTGGTTCTGGTTCTCTGGAGAACCCTGATTATAATGACAGACAACACTCTCTTGCCCTGTGGGTGCCTCCCCACCCCCCCTTCCACCCCCTCAAGCTAAGCAGTGACAAATACTGCCTTTTTTGGGGGGGTTCACAGCCAGCCTCAGCAACTTAGTGGGGAGGACCTCTGGTGCTTAGTGAGACCTTGTTTCAAAATAAAAGAATAAAATAGGACTAGGTGTGTAATTTGGAGGTAGAATGCCCCTGGGTTCCATCCCTAGAACTACAATAAATAAATAAATAAATATCATATATTTGAAATAATCATGCTTCACATAGAATATTCCTTTTGTATTGTTTCTAGAAAAAAAACCAAAAAACAAACTTGCTCTGCAATCCAATATATGGAAACTTAACCCAGAACCCCGTGTGCAGGAGGTTGAGCACAGCACCTGCGTAACGGGGAGCAAGATATAGTTCTCATAGTGTGGCAATTTTTTTTTTTTTTTTTTTTTTTTTTGGTGCTGGAGATTCAGTCCAAGGGCATTCTACCTCCAAGTTACACCCCAGCCTTTTTTACTTTTTGTTTTGAAATAGGGTCTTGCTAAATTGCTGAGGGTCTTGCTAAGTTGCTAAGACTGGTTTCAAACCTGTGATCCTCCTGTCTCAGTCTCCCATGGTGTACTAGCATACCCAGCATGTCAAATATTTATTGCATGCCTACTCCATACCAAATAGTAGAATTTATTTTTTACTTTAATGATCTTAATTAATCTAGAAAGTAGTTGTTCATTTATTTTTCTCTGAGAAATAAATATGAAGTTTAGTGATTTGTCTAAGGTTACTCAAATGGTGAGTAGCCAGGGCACATACAACTTTAAATGGTCAGGAAGATCCACCCAATGTGCAATGTGGCAACTCTTTTTTGTTTTTTTAAATCCCTCACTTTTTTTTTTTTCTTTTTTGGTACTGGGGATTGAACCTAGGGGCATTTTACCTCTGAGCTACACCCCCAGCTTGATTTTATTCTTTTATTTTGAAACAGGGTCTCACTATGTTGCAAAGGGCCTCACAAGTTGCTGAGGCTGACCGTGAACCTGTATCCTCCTGTCTCAGCCTTCCAAGTACTGGGATTACAAGTGTGGGCCACACCATGTCTGGCCAATCTCTCACTTTTTAATGTCATATACTAATATAGGTAAACATATACTGAGCAGAATTTAGTGTAATATTTAAGCAAATAATATGAATTA
This sequence comes from Graphiurus murinus, assembly GCA_004027655.1. NCBI lineage: Eukaryota > Metazoa > Chordata > Mammalia > Rodentia > Gliridae > Graphiurus > Graphiurus murinus. The sequence goes on from PVLC010011110.1 coordinate 23,280, forward strand.
ATAGCCTTAAAAGCATTCATAGTCTTTGGACTGGAATCCCTTTTAAGCATCTCTACTCAAGGAATAATAAAAAATTCAGATTTATGTACAAAATTATTGTCATATTATTATTAATAGTTAAAATTATAAACATCTTAAATGTCTAATGAATTACTATGCATACAAATGAATTGATTAATTTTGTTTCCAGAGTATTTACTGATGTGGAAAAATGTTCATTAATGAAATGATATTAGGTACAAAGCAAATGCCAAGACGTATATACATCATAATCCCAAACACAACATGAACACACGTAAAAGTAACACATTTACACACACGGAGAGTGACCGAAAGGAAGCATGTTTCAGGTAACAACCATTCTCTCTAAATGCTAATGACATAGGGATGTTTTTCTTTAATTCTTTGTATTTTCCAAATTCCTACATTGAGGATATCTTACATGATCAGAGAAATACAAATGTTATTTATTTTAATTTAATTTTTTGTGGTACTGGGGATTGAAATCAGGGACATTCTACCTCTGAGCTACACCCCAAGCCCCATTTTTTATTCTCTATTTTGAAACAGGGCCTCACTAAGTTGCAGAGGGTCTCACTAAGTAGCTAAGGGCTGGTTGTGAACCTGTGATCCTCTTGTCTCAGTCTCCCAAGTACTGGAATTACAAGCGTGTACCACCACGCCTGGCTCTATAAATGTTATTTATAAAGAAATATTACTATAATGTGTGTTACTGCAAAAATTTTTTCTGCATTGCATATTTTTTGGGGTTTTCTTTTTTTATAATGGTAATTTGCCTACTAATTTTCATTGTTCAGTTAAAATATGGAATCTGTGCAAGCACACCATCCTTTATATGTTGGACAGCTCACAACATAGTCACAGAACTGGGAGTTTGCAAAGCTCAAAGAGTAAACCTGCAAGTTTCTATGTTCATTTTGAGGTACATTTGTGGCATGATTAACCCAGTCTCATATAGAAGGATAAATGACTCTAATCTATTTTCATAGAAAATTTAGGTACTTTCTGGCTTTACAGAAGTATGAACTGCATTTTTGTATAAAAGTTATACTGTACAGTTGCATTTGCATGAAAAATGAGGCATTTTGCTACTATGATTCAGATTATAATGATACTGCCCTTAAGGGAAAATAAGACACCTTAATTTTTTATTCTTTTAAATTCTGGTTTGACTTTTGATAACAATTAGTGGAAGGCCAATCAGTCTTCTTTTGCAGCATATCATTTTCGTAGTATCCCAACCTAACATCATCTGAACATTCAAGGGGAAAAAATAGTTCGACCGGGTGTGTGTTCTTTACTTCAATTAAACTCACACAGTTGGATAGCTACTGCTGCCAAAACAGTAATATAATTTATACATTATAGTCCACACAGTAAAACTACCCTAAAAGTCATTTAACAATATTTATAACACCATAAAATACAGTGTTAAAATATATGAACTGCAATATGTACCAAAATTATAAAATTTGTTTCTCATCATCAGTGATTAAAACCAGGATCGTTGCTCTAGTCTCAGTCCTCACAACCCTGGTGACAGATTAGAATTCAAATCTTAATGATCAATTTACAATTAACAAGATAGAAGTGAAACAAATTAAACCAACCATTATATATAACGAGACCCCATGGATTCCCATTGTTCCTCTTAATTACAAAACGCAAATCACAAATACACAATGGGCAGTGTTAGACATTAATCCACATGCCTAGCAACCCAGAAAGTGACAATGATGGAAAAGATAGAATAGAAACAAAACCAGGCAGACGCGGTTCCCTGCCTCGCCCTGTCCCTGGCAGCCTATAAGAGGAGAGGCTGAGCCTAGCACATGCTTGACCTCCAGCACAAGGCTGGAGGCTGCCCCTAGCTGCGTCCACCTTCCTGAGCTTGTCCCAGGCTAGGTTTAAATCGCTCTGCAAATCCTACTATCAGCATTTTACTGCAGATTCACCCAAACACCTGGGGAGAGGGACAAGCCCCTTACTTTGATAGATCACAACCACAAAGAACAAAATCATGTCACTTGCAGGCAAATGGATGGAACTAGATGATATTATGCTAAGCAAGGTTAGCCTCAGAAAGTGAAGAGTTTTATGCTTTCTCTCATATGTGGATGCTAGAGAGAAAATAGGAAATAAAAGGGACTTCAGATGAAGGAGAGATACCAGTGGAATAGTGGGAGGGGATGTGGGGAAGGAGGACAGGAGGAGAAAAAGGAGGCTTGAGAAAGGAAACAGGTCAGATAATGCTATGTCCATATGCAAATATCACCACCAAGCTCACTAACATGTATGGGGAGGGAGGAAAGGGATCAGGTGGGGTGCAGAGGGAAACACTACCAAGTGCTGTGTGCGTGTGTGTTTATTTCACTTTAAATCTAGCTATGATGTATAATTACAGTGTACTTATAAAAATAGATGTATAAAAGAGAAAAGCCAGGTGTGGTGGTGCATGCTTGTAATCTTAGTACTTGAGAGGCTGAGACAGGAGGATCGCAGGTTCAAGGACAGTCTCAGCAATTTAGTAAGTCTCTCAGCAACCTAGTGAAAACCTGTTTCCAAATAAGAAACTAAATTGGTCTGGGGATGTAGCTTGGAGGTAGAATGCCCCGGGTTCAATTCCCAGGACCATACACACACAAAAAAAAGTATAAAAAAAAGAAAGATTGCAGTTATACCAAAGATATTTAAATATCTCCAATTACTCTTTCAGAAGCAAGTTCCTAATTGTATGAAGCTCTGAGCACTGGGGAACGCAGAAGGAAGGGGTAGCTAAAGTTGATGTGAGCTTCAACTAAAATCAGCCAGAATGCCTGCCTGGTGCCAATTAAAAGCAAAATGGAATTAATCCTCTTGCCCGATGATCAAAGACAAGTAATAAACATGCACTGGATTGGCATTTACTGCTTGGTTTTACATTGGGGTGTGCGATCCGCAAGTTCTGTTTGCAGCCCCCGGGACATGCACCCATGGAATGTGCACAGTGCAGAGTCCTGCTCATAGCTTTGGAGGCTTCCAGAAAACAGAAGCTACATGGTCTACTTGGGGGACACACACAGTCACACACGTGGAGGCACCATTTTGCAACATTTCCGCAGGCTGCCTGGTGGCTGGGCAGAGGTAAGCCTGGACTGTCCACCTCCCAAGGGGCTCACCTGGCTCTAGCTCAATGTCGGGGCCTGTGACTAGGGTGCTTTTTTAAAATGGGGTGGATCCCCTTGTTGAGTGTGGCATTTGGAGTAATGTGAAACTCTTAGATGTTACGAGTGAGAAAAGAAGGGAAAAAGAGCTGTGTCTTCAATTAGTGATCAATACAAAATATATATACCTGCTTTATATACCTGCTCTCAGGAAAAAATTCCCAATGGTTCTCCCAGGAAAATCTGGGCCCAAATTATCATATGGATTAGATATTTATCTTAGAGACTGAGTTTCTGCAAGTACCAAAGTTTAGAAACTCCAAGCTTTTCGTCGTTACCTTCAAGCACAGTGGAAATCATTTTTTACAAAGGGTTGGGATAGAATGTACAGAGGATAGTCCAGAAAGGCTTCTACGGTGTTTATTCTATTTATGGTTTTTATTTTAAAAGAAATACTCTGAGCCCTTTAAGTTTTATAGGTGGTTTCAAAGGAGAAGGTAACACCAAAACTTGGGAGGCTGAGACAGGAGGATTGCAGGTTTACAGCCAGCCTCAGCAGCTTAATGAGACCTTGCTTAAAAGAAAAAAAAATAATAATAAAAGAAAAAAAGCCAGTGATGTAGCTCAGAGAGAAAAATAATTTTTTTTTTTTATTGGCCTGAATGAGTTGTTTAAGAAGCCAGGAAAAAATGAGACTACTTTGATAAATACTTGAGAGCAAATAAAAAATCCCCAAATCACAATTTATCCTATCTACTTTTTACCTTAAACTCTGTAACTCTCTACCTTTTGCAAACTTTAGGGGCCCTTAAAAATTTCAAAAATAAGCCGGGCGTGGTGGCGCACACTTGTAATCCCAGCATTCGGGAGGCTGAGACTGGAGGATCCGGGTTTGCGGCCAGCCTCAGCTACCTAGTGAGGCACTCTGCAACTTATTGAGACCCTGTTTCAAAATGAAGAATAAAAAATAGGGCTGGGGGTGTAGCTCGGAGGTAGAATGCCCCTGAGTTCAACCCCCAGTACCACAAAAAAAAAAAAAAATTTCAAAAATAGCCAACCATGATAGCACATGCCTATAATCCCAGTGATTTGGGAGGCTGAGACAGGAGGATCACATGTGTTCAAGTTCAGCAGTTCAGCCTCAGCAACTTGGTGAGAGCCTGTCACAAAATAAAAAATAAAAAGGGCTGGAGGTATAGCTTCTGTGAAAGTGATAAAGCACTTCTGGGTTCAGTCCCCAGCACGGTTAAAAAAAAGTTTAAAAAATTATAAGTAGCAATTTATTGTTTACTATGTCCCAGACCTTAGTTTTTGAATTAACTCATAAAGTTACAGGAGGTGCCGATCATTTGATAATTCATCAAATTTGTCAAGACACGTGCTGGAGCATAATCTACAAGACAGTCTGATCCACCTTCTTCTGATGCTACTTTACGGGTTTCACTGTGATACAGACATTTGAAGTGTCAGAAAGGCACTTGGAACCGGGTACAATGGCGTGTACCTGTAAACCCAGTACTTGGGAAGATTGACAGGAGGATCACAGGTTCATGGCCAACCTCAGCAGTTTAGTGAGACCCTATTTCAAAATAAAAAAGTAAAATGTTGGTATTATAGCTCAGAGGTAGAAGGCCCCCTGTACAAAAACAAAGAAAGAAAAGAAAAGAAAAAGGGATTCAGACCTTCCCTGTCAGAAATAAGAAGAGCTTAAGGAAGCATGATCCAGGCTACCAGTCAAGGACCTTCAGACAATGCCAGAGGCACCACAGCAGCTGGTATGTGTTACTGTGTGACACACTGTCCTGGATGCTTCCCACAGATTTCTCCCTTGTCTTCGGCTTCTGCATCCTGGAGTCAACTAACCACAGATCAAAATACTGGGTTTTCAGTATTTGGGAGGCTGAGACAGGAGGATTACAGGTTTGAGGCCAGCCTCAGCATCTTAGTGAGACTCTCAGGAATGTAGTGAGACCCTGTTTCAAAATAAAATAAAATAAGATAAAATAAAGAGGGCTGGAGGTGTAGCTCAGAGGTAGAATGAATGCCTCTGAATTTAATCTCCGGTAACACACACACACACAATCACACACACACACACACAATGGGGTCTGTACTGAACATGCCAACTCCTTTTTCTTGTCAAAATTCTATGAATGCTACAATATAACAATCATTTACATAGCATTTACATTGTATTAGGTGTTACAAGTAATGTGGAAATGATTTAAAGCATGCAGGAGGGTTAGGGATGTGGCTCAGTGCTGGAGTATGAGGCCCTGGGCTCTGTCCCCAGCCCTGCAAAAAACAAAATAACACAAAAAGTAAAGTCTAAAGGAGAATGTGTGTGGCTTGTATGAAAACACTATCTCCCTTATATAAGGAATTTGAGCATCTGCAGATTTGGGTATCCACAGGGGTCCTGGAACCAATCTCCCTTGGATACTGAGGAATGACAGTATATGTAGGTATAAATGTATGTATGTATACCTTGCTATATAGTCAGAATTTTCACAACAATCCTACAATGTGGTTGTGTGTGTGTGTGTGTGTGTGTGTGTGTGTGTGTGTGTGTATACATGCAGTATGGGGGATTGAATTCAGGGGCATTTTACCTCCAAGCTACACCCCCAGCTCTATTTAATTTTTTATTTTGAAACAAGGTCTCGCTAAGTCGCTGAGGCTGGCATCTAACCTGTGATCCTCCTGTCTCAGCCTCCCAAGCACTGGCATTACAGGCGTGCACCACCACACTCAGATTTGCAGCATGGCTTTAGAGATCTTTTTACAGATGGAGAAGTTGAGGTTTGGGGAGATCAGACAACACACCCAAAGTTACACAGCTAAGTGACAAACCAAGACATAAACTCAGTTATTTCTGAATTCCAAAGTGTTCTCTACCACACACCACCTGCCATCAGCAAGAACAGGCTGGCATCAGAAGCTCAGGGTGTGGAAGGAGCAGCACACCTGGGTGTCTCATTCATTCATTCAGTATGCATTGGGTGCCATTTATGTGTCAGATACAAAGAAACACATTCAGGTCGGGAACTGGAAAAAGCAGAGTTGCTGGAGCGGTGCTGGGGTTCAAGGTAACTAGACACACAGATGACGCTGTTGGTCTAGAGGAGGATGAAGAGGGCTCAGGGACATAGAGAGCAGTTTAACCAATACCTGCCACGCATGCTCCTTCTCCATGGGAAGTTAAAGGTTAATTTCTCCTTTCTAACCTTTCCGTCATTACCACTGTGGCCTTTTTCTTCTTTCCTTCTTTCCCCTCCCTTCCCACGTTCCTCCCTTCATCCCCCTTTCTTTCTCTCTTTTTTTTTTTTGTTCTTTTTTTCCCCTCTGTCTCTCCCTCTCTATTTCTTTCTTTTGTCTCCCTAAGTTGCTCAGACTGGCACCAAACTCCTGGGTGCAAGAGATCCTCCTGCCTCAGCCTCTTGAGTAGGTAGAATTACAGGTGCATGCCACCAAGTCCACTGACCTAAGATTTCTTTAGTAGTAGATGTAAAATATTGTAATTACTATAAAGAAGATTATAGACTTTAGAACGAGAAACACCTAAGTTAGAAGTCTAGCTCTCTTATTCACCAGGTATCTAAACAATTTTGGCTCCTTTATCTGTAAAAGAAGAAAATAATTCCTATCTCTGGTGGTTGTAGAAATTAATGTACATCAAGCACATTTATCTCTTCAATTTCCCTAATTATTTTGACCTAAGGATAGCTTTTGTGTGTTCAAGCAGGACTATAGTAATAGATTAAAATTTCTCATCAGTATAAGTAAAAGATTTCAGAACTGCTGGATTTATCAACATCCTTTATTAAAATAATCATTGTCCTGATCTTTGTTTTCTGAAATTTTATGGTCTTCAAATCTAAAGATTAAAAAAGTCAAATGACAAGCTGGGTGTGGTGGTGCATGCCTGTGATCCCATTACTTGGGAGGCTGAGACAAGAAGATCATAGGTTCGAGGCCAGTGCACATTATGTTAACAAGACCCTGTTCTAAAATAAGAACCTACAAAGGGCTGGGGGTGTTGCTCAGTGGTAGGGCAACCCTAGGTTCAATCCCTAGTGCTCCCCACCCCCCCAGATACACACACACACACACACACACACACACACACACACACACACACACAGAAAATATACATATGGAGAAAATGTTTTCACAGAAACTTTATCAACAGATAAGCAATCTTAATATTAGATTATAACGCAATGGAAATACTGTTTGTTAAGGAAAACTGACAATAACCAACAAGCTGTGCTCTGAAAGTACTGCATAATATCACCTACCTGCTTTTTTGAGATATTTGTTCCAGTTTCTTGGCTAATGTACAGCACTCTTCTTTTAACTTTGTCAAAAATGTATTCTGGGAGGTCAGCAATGAATACTGTTCATTTTCTAGAAATAACAATAAACCCCACCAACATAAGATGTTTATACTTGTAGCTCTGCAGGACTTCCATACATAGAGCGAAAAGTGCTTTAGATTACTGTGCATTTCCTAGAAGCTACTAGAATATTCTCAATGTCCTAAGTTAAAGGACCTGTCATCTGTCAAGACACTGAATCTTGCAAGACATTTATTTCCATAATAAAATTATACACCAGTAGCATTTTTGATCATATCAGCTTGGTGTAACATTTTAGCACATTCATAAATTGTCAAATACCTCAAGCAGAGTTATAGATGCTTATATCTTTGTAATATGTGATATTATATTTTTATTTTGACAATTTTACCATAAACAGTGTCAAAAATTCTCACAACCAGATAATTCAAGATGAAAATCACCAAGGGCTTCTCTTGTACACTGTGACTCATGCTTTATGTTTCATTTTGTGTGCATAGTTCACCACCTCCCCCGGGAATCTCCCAAATGCCTCTCTCACTATGCAGGTGAAATCTGTGATTTTCCTTAAAATATTGACCTTATTGTCAACCACATACACTTGGATGAAAATCTGGCCAAATAAATTAAAGAGGGCATGATGTGTGTGTGTGTGCACATGCAAAGCAAGGGAAATATTCTAAAGGTGGTTTTAACAGTTAAAAGCTTCTAGCCATGTGTAGAGGTGCACCCCCATAATCCCAGCACTTAGGAGGCTAAAACAGGAGGATCAAAGGTTCAAGGTCAACCTTGAACTTAGATAGAGCCCTGGCAACTCAGACCCTGTTTCATAGTAAAAAATGAAAAGGGCTGGGGGTGTAGCCTGGAGGTGGTAGAATGCTCCTGTGTTCAATTTCCAGTTTTAAAAAAAAAAAAAAAAAAAAAAAAAAAAGCTCTTCCCTAACACGCAGATACTGCCCATGATTTCTGAGTCCCTGGGGTCCTGCTGGCAGTGGTGAGCGGTAACACAGTCTGTGGTTTCCCCTTGGTGTTCTTAGTGAGAAGAGCCCCTGAATCTGGTGACGCCTCATTCTTCTGGCCAAGTGCTGTGGAGACTCTGTTGAAAGTGCAAGAGAGGTCTGTGTCATCCTGACGTGTGCCTCTCTACAAGTAAATACACTCAGTAGAGTTCAGACAGTCCGTGTCTGAGGGTTTTCACCTGTGGGACTGGAAATAATAGGGAGGAATTTTCTACTGTGTCTTTGAATCCAATACACATTAAGCCTGTGAAAATTACCTCTATGTGTAAGTTTTAATAGGTCCTTTATCCTTTTTCAATTTGAGCTGACAATTGGCAAAAAAGCGTGCAGCATACCAAGCAAAATCAATCAAGGCACTGAAATTAAGCACCATCTTTCTGGAAGAGACAGGATCAATTAAAGTTTCGTTTCCCTAGTGTGAGCAGCGTGGAGTGTGTGGTGTGGCATCGTGATGATGGGCACTGTCATGTTTTGACTAACACTGTCTGTGAACACACAACTGAAGAGTGAAAGGAACTCCATAACGCTCCAACCAAAGAAACCAAACGGCCTATTTTCAAAGTGCATTTTACTTTCAAATTAAAGGTAAGAGTGACTGGCCAACTCGGTCAGAACAGCGCCAAAGTGATGAAAGACGGCGACTTTTAGCCAAGCTGCCAGCTGTGGTCAAAGCCTCGTACTGGTGAATTTTAACAGCAGTTGTGAGAACTTGAAGAATTCAAAGGATTAAACATCGATCTAGATTGGATGGGGGGAATCATACAAACGCTAAAAATGTTCAAGCTGCAAAGATTAAATAAAGGAACGTATCAATTTGGAGCTACTGAATTACATCCAGCTGCGACACTGAATTAAGAACCGATTAATGGCTAAAGCTTTTCTCCAGTTTGGATGCGGAAGCAAACTCATTAGGCTTTTAGAGGAGCTATAATGTGTGTACTGTGGGAACTGTTCAGCGCTATTCAGGAGACTCTAGCTGTAAGCTCCCAGCGCTTCCCGCAGAGCCTCTGATGCTATTTTCTTTATATAACATGTGTGCCTGAAAACGCAGCCAAAAGCAAGCCCTTTGTTTTTCTACTTTGTTGTGGTCTCTCTCAGCTTTACGTTTCTTGAACACAGGTAAATAAACTCATAATCCAGATGGTGCAACAGATGTGAGAGCAGCACTCTGAAATCAACAGACAGTGGGCAATACTTTCCATTTTCTCTTTTAAACGCTAACTAATATGTAATTCGGAATCTCCGGTGTAGTTAGCATCTGCTCCCTTCGGCCAGCCAAAGGTTACAGGTGTTCCTGATGTCATTTCACAGTGAGGCGTGGGCGGCTTGTGAGCCGGTGCCCAGGCTCTAATCTTTCCCTACCACCTACCAGTCTTGTCATGCTGGGTCTCCATTTGCTCCATCTTCTGCGTCAGCGCCTGCTCCCTTTGCTGGGCCTGAAGGGCTTGGGCCTTTGCTTCGTTGCTAAGTCTCTGCTGGATGCTGTCTTTTTCCACTCTGCAAAAGAGAAGAGATGAACAGAAATGGAATCTGCAGACGCACAGACAACTATGGCTTTCCCCCACGGCCCCAGAGAGCTGGGTGGTAGGAAATTGTCTAGCATAAGGAGCCAACAACCTTTCTGCAGACCCCATCCCCCCAGAAGGGGGAAATCCAAAGGACCTTTCATACAGTGTGAAATACTGTATGAACTTGGAACAAATGAAGGAAGGTACTTTGTAAATTTAAAGCACACACATTCTTCTCTTCTGTAACATTCTTGCTGTTTTGCACTATCAATTCATCTTTCATCATCTGAAGTCAATATTTCCTGAAAATCTGAGAATTCTAAAAACAGCATGATTTAATTCTTGATTTAAGCAAAACCTAAATCTGTTTTTGTGTGGTACTGAAGATTGAACCTGTGGGGGGCCTGAGCTACACCCCCCAGACCTGTTTTATTTTTATTTTGAAACAGGATCTTGCTACGTTGCTGAGGCTGGCCTTAAGCCTGCAATTCTCTTGTCTAAGCCTCCCAAGTGCTGGGATAACAGGGGTATGATACCATGCTTAGCTTGGAGTCTAAATTCTTTAAAATTTTTATTTATTAGTTTATTTATTTATGTATTTATGTATTTGTATTTATGTATTTAGTGTGTGTATGGTACTGAAGATTGAACCCAGAGGCATTCCCCCTCAGAGGTACATCACCAGCCCTTTTTATTTTTTATTTTGAAACAAGGTGTTATTAAGTTACTGAGGGTTGAGCTAAGTTGCTGAGGCTTTATATTTGCTATCCTCCTGTTTCAGCCTCCCAAGTACTGGGATTACAGGTATGTGCCACTACACCTAGCTATTTTATTTTTTTATTTTGAAACAGGGTCTCTCAATAAATTGCTGAAAAAGCCGGGCATGGTGGCGCACGCTTGTAATACCAGCATTTGGGAGGCTGAGACCGGAGATCCTCTGGGTTCGTGGCCAGCCTCAGCTACTTAGTTAGGTACTCCGCAACTTAGTGAGTTTCAAAATAAAGAATAAAGAATAGGGCAAAATAAAGAATAAAAAATAGGGCTAGGGGTATATCTCGGAGGTAGAATGCCCCTGAGTTCAATCCCCAGTACCGAAAAAAAAAAAAAAAAAAAGAAAAAAGTTTCTGAAGGTCTTGCAAAGTTGCTGAGGCTGGCCTCGAACCTATGACCCTTCTGTCTCAGCCTTCCAAGTACTAGGATAACACCACGCCTGGCTCAAAACCAAAATTCTTAAAAACTAAGTTTTGTAGACCACTTCTGGTTTTCCTCCAAAACTTAAAAGAATGAAATCTCAAATATAATGCAGAAGCCTGTCTAGAGGCCAGTAGGTAATTCTGCAGCGTTGCACGCATATTTCATTACATGTCTTCACACATTAGGCCTATAATGTGAATATAAATATGAACCTGAAAATGAGTAGCTTCCCCTAGCACTTCATAAATACAATCTCTCTTGGGTCACATTGAAAAACATGCTCAGGATGAAAAGCTTCTGTGGTCAGAGAAAACTCCCCTCCCGCTGTGACAGGACAGCAACCTGTCCTCCGGGGTCAGCACCCAGTGGCAGTGGCTCCTAGAGAGCCAAGGACCTGAGCCCTGCAGCCACCCATGCCACACTGCGTTTCGGTGATGCACACATGCACACATGCAAACACACATATGCACACCCATATGCGCACACACAGGCAAACATGCACATGCACACCACGCACGCATACACACTCCCAACTGTGTCTCGGACAGGAGGAAGTAATAGGAGGGTTTCCTTCAATAAGCAACTTAGTTATTTCTAACTCCTGATCTCCTTGTGGGCATTTCTCATCCATGCTGCTTCAGTTTACTAATTGAGATATTTACTGTCTAGCCTTTGCCAAACTAAAAATAAACAATTCCATAAAGCTATCACTACCAGTCTATGTACCGCTGCGGAACTTTGATTCACTGGCTTCTAATTATAATGCAACATAAGGAAAGCCGGTATCGAAACTGGTCAATGCATGTGGTAATGTTGTAGTGTAAAACTCCCGAATGAAAATACACCCACACCTCACTCAAGGGGAACCATCGGGGGTCCGTGCTAAATGTGAAACAAGGTCCCTTCTGGTATTTCTCACAACAACACCCCCTGGACGCGGTCCAAGGTCTTGTCTCACACTTGGTTCCAAACTAGTACGTTGCGACAAATGGATCGTCAGACGAGGCTACTTTCTTGCCTCCTCCATCACAGGACGCGTTTTCTGGCTAAGGATCATGGCACATGTTTCTTCCTCTCCCTGGAACACCCTGCCCACCCGTCCAGTCCCTCTGCATGATGTATACTATTCCTTTAGGGCCGAGCTCAAAATCCTTCTCTTGCCTCTTTCTCCTGAAATTAACTGTCCTTTCCTCCAGGGCCTGTGTGCATCCTACAGGGATGCCGCCTGTCATGCTTTTCCATTGACATTCCATCAACATTATCCGATCTGTCCTGAGCCCAGCTCAGGATCTGGCACACAGGACTGGATGTGTTTCAGCTCTTGCCATAGAGGGAGAGGAGGGTGCAGCTTTTCTGAGAATCTGCGTCTCATACAAGGAGGCATGCTCTTCAGACACATTAAAAAGAGTGTTTGCATGAGAATAGCTCTCACTAGGTTGTGGAGAGATTAAGTAGCTGAGGCTGGCTATGAACCTGCAGTTCTCCTGTCTCAGCCTCCCAAGAACTGGGATTACAAGAATGTGCCACCACACCCAGCTTCCAATTGTTTTTTATTTTGAAACAGGGTCTCATTAAGTTGTGGGAGGTCTCACTAAGTTGCTGAGGCTGACCTTGAACCTGAGATCCTTCTGTCTCAGCCTTCCACCACTGCACCCATCTTTAGCCCATTTTAAATTTTGAGATAGGGTCTGGCCTCAATTGCCCAGGCTGATCTCAAACTTGGGTCCTCCTGCTTCATCATCTCAACTAGCTGGGATTACAGGAGTGTGCTGCCATGCCTAACTAACTTGGGTTTCTTGAATCCTTCCCCAACTTTCACGCTATTTGAGAGACACTACATGTTATTTTTCATCGAATAAAAACATGTCATATTACTACTTTCCTAACTCCTTTCCACTTCCCCTTCTTTCCTCTCTTGCCCTCTCCTCTGGCAGGTTCTTTCTGGTTTGGTAAGCTCTTTGTAAAACCTCAGAGTATTAGAAATGAGAGAGAACCTCAAATTTGTTACATCAAACCCTTTCTCTCTTTTGTGGTACTTGTGATTTAATCCAGGGGCATTCTACCTCTGAGCTATACCCCCAGACATTTTTTTTTCAAACAGGGTCTTTCTCTAGGTTTCTGAGAATCTCACTACATTGCTGAGGCTGGTCTCCAAACTGAGATCTTCCTGTTTCAACCTCCCAAGTACTGGGGATTATAGGCATGCACCACCAGGCCCAGCAACTGTTTTCTTTTTAAAGTACAATACAGAGCACTTTGTGATAGTAGTGTATCTGTGTGACAAAACTTGTGAGAAGGGCTGAGGGTGTAGCTCATAAGTGGAGGGCTTGCCTGGCATGCCTGAGACCCTGAGTTCCAGCTCTAGCATCACATACACTAAACGAAACAAAAACCATAAAAAAAGAACAAAACGACAACAAAAAGTAATTTCTTGGAAGATGCTGAGACTATGCAAGTATCTTATCCTCAGCAACTCTCCCTACTAGTTTTATAAACCCAATGATACCTTGAACTCCATCATTCTTCCTTTATTTATATTAACATTGTCCTGTAAGGAAAAGCTTTCCTTTCTCTCACATTTATTAATTTACTGGTATCAGTATGGAGTTATAGATTCTTTCATTACCTAGTAGGTTATTATCCATTATTATATTTATTTATTTATTTACTTATTTACTTATTGTGGTACTGAGGATTAAACTCAGGAACATCCTACCCTGAACTACATCCCCAGCCCTTTTAAAAAAATTTTTTTTATTTAGAAACAGGATCTTGCTAAGTTACTAAGGGTCTAGCTTATTTGCTGAGACTAGTCTCAAATTTACAATCCTCCTGTCTCAGGCTCCCAAGTACTGGGATTACAGGTGTGCATCACTGTGCTCAGCTCCACTGTTTATTTTTAAGTTCAACGCATCCTGGATTTGAGCAGCAGGGTGTCCTTAAAGGGTTCTGATATTACATGTCTCAATTATTCTTGAGCATTTCATGGTTTTTTATACCCATAAGACGTCAAAGGCTCATCTTGTGCTGTTCCTGATTCCAAGATTCTACGTTAGTGCAAGGAGCTCTTTTTGTGTGTTTCAGTGGAGAAAGATATTTAGAAGCCAAGATCTATCACTAGGTGGTGCTCATTGCTCCAGTGAAGTCACTGCTTCTAGGTCACTTTAGTGGGAGACAATGTAAGAGTATTACTATATACATGTGCATTTATACTAATATTTTAACTATAGCCCACAACATAGATAGAACCTAATCTCCCTTCTTTCTGTAATTTTAATTATCTACCTCAATGATGAGAAATTTGGCTCCTATTATCTTCAACATATTTACTCATCTGTGAAAATTTGGAATACACAGAAAGTAGTCTTAAAAGCACTAATCTAAGAAAGGCAAATCCACCAGCAACTAGAATTAAATATTTGCTTATGATTTTGTTTTGCATCATTCTTTTTACAAATGCATACATACCATTTGCAGTTGATTCTAGGAAAAATACATCTTAAGAGACAGTAGAAAATAGTAGAAAGCTCAAAAAGCTATGGGCCTATGGACAAGTGTATTTATTCCCTTAATCCTGGGGCTCCTCATTCAAACAAGGCAAAAAAAATCCAGTCTTAAAGGACTGATCATTTTTGTAAGCTCCTAGTAAGTAATGTTACCATATAAACTAAGCTTTTTTTCCATGTATTCTTTTATTTCATTCTCCTAGTAACCCTGTCTCATTTTCACTCCATATGACAAAACTAAAGCCTAAAGAGATAGTACGATTTGTCCAAGTTCCCTAGTTATTACAGAGTGTAGCCAGGAAGTACAGGGTTGTGCGACTCTAAAGTTCACAAAGAATAACTGTGCTTCAATCTCTTATCAAAGATGTAGAGAAATGGGAGAAGGTTAAAAAGAGAACAAGAGTCTCATTTCAATGACCCACATGTGTGCATCAGCCTCACTTAATACCCACATCATCCATCTTGACAGCCAATCCCAAGCTAGTTCCTTTCCCATTTGTCCCACATGCTCTTGAATGACTTCTTCTACCAAGACACCATCAATTAATTAGTTGTATCCTCCTCAACAAAATACATTGATCTTTGCAAAAACATTGAAAGGTACCACAAACACATTGTCTGCTTCAAGCTGATCACAGGCTCCTAGGAAAGATATATGTGCATCTACCTGAAATGCAAATGCATGGAGAACTGGGACCTTTGTTTTGATCACTAATTTATCCCAAGAACCTGTGCCTGATATATAGTTGTGTGGTCAATAAACATTTGATGAGTACTTGGGAGGCTGAAACAGGAGGATCGCAGGTTTGAAGCCAGTGCGCAGTAACTTAGTGAGACCCCATTTCAAAGTTAAAAATAAAACAGGGTTAGGAGCCAGGTATGGTGGTGCACACTTGTAATTTCAGTACTTGGAAGGCTGAGACAGGAGGATTGCAGGTTCATGGCCAGCCTCAGCCAGTAACTTGTCGAGGCCCTCCACAACTGGGTGAGACCCTGTTTCAAGATAAAAAATAAATGGGGTGGGGGTATAGCTTAGAGGTAGAATACCCGTGGGGCCAATCCTTAGTACCAGAAAAAAAAAAAAAAAGGTTACTACAACTAGTGGACTCAGGCTTTGTAATATTTACTTCCTCAAGTATGCAAAAACTTACTGACATCAGCCATATTTCCTAGAGTCAATTCTATTTTCTTCACTGCATACTGTGTCAGAACTTTAAGCGCACTGTTGAAATATGTGTGATCAGATTATAGCATGTGTCATTTCTAAGAAATAAAGTAGAAACCAAAAAGAGGTCAATTCTTTCAAGAGAATGCACAGAAAGGAAGGGTATTATTTAACAGAAGCACCCCTAAAAATAATTGTTCCTCTAAAAATGTTCTTATAGCATGTCCAAAATAATAGGAAAACCTTCCTTCAAGGCACGGGAGTAGATATGGCTTAGTAGACATTGCCTGCTTGCGTTACACTTGTTCAGCTCACATTTTCTTTCAACATTTTATTTTACTTCTTTTTTGTGGTGCTGGATGGAACCCAGAGCCTCATGCATGTTAGGCAAGCACTCTACCACTGAGCTACTTCCCAGTCTGTGCTTAAAAGAGAACCACAGATTCTTCCTGTGGCCTCAAGCTTGCAAGTCCCTGCTTTCTTCTATTTCACAAGGGCATTTACTTTTCTTTGCTTCCTAACAATTGGCAGAGGCAAGGAGATGGAGAAGATATCCCTGTTTGGCAAAGAGCATCTCAAGCTCAGGGAATTAAGAGATTTGTCAGAGCTATACAGCCAGTGAGTGTCAGAGCTGGAAGCAGAACTGTCTTCTCACCTGGTTGGTCCAGTGGCCTTTTATTGCACAGCCCTGCCTCATGCTAGGTGTCCACTTCATTGCACAGGGTCCTGCTCATCCATTCAACAAATACTTAAACAACTATTTTGTGCCAAGCATGAAAGGATGGGGAGTGTTGGTATACAAGGCACACAACCCTCCCCTCCCCAAGAGTTTATGGTCCAGTGAACACAATAAGCAAGTAAGTATACATCATGGTGAGGTTCAAAGTCATAGAAACAAACACACACACAGGTCTTGGTGTGTCCTTTCAGGTCCCACCCCACTGCCAAACCCTCCCTGTACATAACAGTGAGATTGGCAGTGACACCTCAATCTTTTGTTTCCTGTTTTCTCTCTAGCATCCACATAGGAGAGAAAAATTCAACCCTTGACTTTCTGAGACTATCTGATCTTACTTAGCATAATATTTTCTTGTTCCATCCATTTCCTGCAAATGGCTTAATTTTGATCTTCTTTATGGTTGAGTAAAACTCATTTGTGTGTATAAACCACAGTTTTATTATCCATTCATCTGTTGATAGACACCTAGGTTGGTTCCATAATTTGGCTATTGTGAATCATGCAAGTATTTTTTTTAAAGGACAACTCCAAAAATATGGTGAATATTAGAATAGGACTGAATTCGGGTTATCATGCAGATGGGCGAGACAGGAGTGAAGCAGAGGCAGAGGCGGGGCAGTGATGAGGCTTTTGGGAAGCTTAAAAACTTCGAGGTTTAAAACATGAGTAGTAGCTGGGTGTGGTGGCGCACACCTATAATCCCAGTACTTGGGAGGTTGAGACAGGAGGATTTCAAGTTTGAGGTCTGCCTCAGCAACTTAGTAAGACCTTGTTTCAAGATTAAAAAATAAAAAGGGCTGGGAGTGTAGCTCAGAGGCAGAATGCTCCTGGGTTCAATCCTCAGTACCCCCCACCCTCAAAACAACAACAACAACAAAACTGTGAGTAGTAATCTGCCACACAAAGGGTGAGAAGAAAAGAGTACCAGGTGCAGTGGACTGCATTTGCAAAGACCCAGGTGGGAGAGACACCAGGTGCCTTGGGATCACC
Source organism: Graphiurus murinus (assembly GCA_004027655.1). Taxonomy (NCBI): domain Eukaryota; kingdom Metazoa; phylum Chordata; class Mammalia; order Rodentia; family Gliridae; genus Graphiurus; species Graphiurus murinus. The sequence continues at coordinate 40,926 of PVLC010011110.1, forward strand.
ATAAGGGTCCTGACAGATCGAGGCTGGAGCATGTATGTTGTAGGGCCCCAGTGAGCAGTTGGTGGAGGGGAAATTATTGAAACAAGAAGAGCCTGGAACTGGAGGCTGGAGCCAGGACTCGGAGCTATTTTTAAGGCCCTCATCCCAAGGGAAACCGGGAGCCAATGTGGGGTTTCAAGCAGGGGAATGTTGTGATCACACCCGTGCTTGAGAAGGAGCACTATGGCAGCAGCGTGGGGAACAGATGGGGAAGGGAAACACTCGAGGCGGGGAAGGCACTTATTACTACGGCAATAGTAAGAGCAGCGTCCAGAACGGCTTCTTCAGATATGGAGATGCTGCAGGTAGATGCCACGCACGGCCCAGCAGCCATCAAATGCACACTTCACAGACTCTCAGCCTGAGATTATGTTTTCAATAGCCAGGGGCACCTGAGGCAGTAAGTGGCTGTAGGAGGGCAAAGTTCCTACGGGCTAGCGAAGTACTACTAATTCCTATTTTACAGCACCATGTGTTCAGTTCTCCAGACTAAAGACTAAAGAAAATGACAGTTAGGCATGGTGGTTCTAGCTGGGCATGGTAGCTCATACCTGTAATCCCAGTACTTGAGAGGGTGAGACAGAAGGATTGCAGGTTGGAGGCCAGCCTCAGCAACTGAGTGAGACTCAGCAACTTGCGAGACCCTGTTTCAAAACTAAAAAAAAGAAAAAAAAAAAAGGACAAATATGCTATCACAGATGTGCTGTTAGGCCATGATCATATCTTCATATTTTCAAAAATTCCCATTTTCCTTCTCTGTTTGGTCTGTTTAAACTAATGACTTTGGTCCATTCTCTCTTTTCTTCTCTGAAAAAAATGCCATCAATATATATTTCAATGGCATTTTGATTACTTGTCAATGGATATGCATCATTATCAAATTGTGCAGATGATTGAAAAGTTTCTAT
>PVLC010011111.1:0-20670 GCA_004027655.1 Graphiurus murinus
TTTTTTTTTTTTTTTTTTTTTTTTTTTTTTTTTTTGTGGTACTGGGGATTGAACTCAGGGGCATTCTACCTCCGAGCTACACCCCCAGCCCTATTTTTTTTTATTCTTTATTTTGAAACCGAGTCTCACTAAGTTGCAGAGTGCCTCACTAGGTAGCTGAGGCTGGCCACGAACCCGGATCCTCCGGTCTCAGCCTCCCGAATGCTGGGATTACAAGCGTGCGCCACCACGCCCGGCAACATTCAAATTTTTTAAGTGGAGCATTAAAGTTATAAAGAATTAAAATTAATCTGGGCATGGTGGTACTTGCCTGTAATCCCAGTGCTTGTGAGGCTTGACAAGAAGATCACAGGTTTGAGGCCAGCTTCAGCAACTTAGTGAGGCTCTATTTCAAAATAAAAAGGACTAGGGGTATAGCTCAGAGGTAGAACTCTCCTGGGTTCAAATCCCAGTACTGCAAAAAAGAAAGAAAGGTAGATAAGGTAGATCATCTATAGAATTTAGAATCTCTTCTTTGATTTCCTACTAGTGATAGAAGAATACAGAACTTTTATCACAAATTGTCAGTACAATTTTGTGACTGAGTGGAAAGGAAATGGGGAAGTGGGTAGGACCTCACAGTTATTTCTCTTTCTCTTTTTCTAATCCCAAACCATATGCATTACAGAATTGGGGGTTCCTCCTGTCCTAGAGCAAATCTTATCTCCCTGAATGTCTTTTTTTCTCATTTCCTGAAGCTCAGAGATTTTTTTTAGCAAAGTTTAGAGAAAACCAAACAGTATGTAGAAGACATTTAATTTGTATTGTTCACTTTATTAGTTCTAGATATAAATGATGTTTTGCTCAAGGTTGAGAGCCTTTTGATGTTCCTTTGTTTTTCTTAAGTTCATAAGAAACACAATCTTAATCAGTTTCAACAGAAAAGACTAGATTTAGTTTTTAGAAAAAAATATAAAAATGCCTTTTTTTTAATTTAGTTTTTTTTTTCTTTCTTTCTTTCTAGAGTCCAGAAAGTTAGAATTCACTTAATGAGCCACGTTCTCAGGGTCCACTAAATCAGGTCCTACTCTCAGCCTAAGGAATATTGTCCCTGCATATGAGTCAGACACACAAGGCTTGCCTTTTGTAGAGCTTACATTCTTCTTTTAACCTCTTTCTGAAAATGGCCAGCTCTGTACCTCTGACAGTCTTTGAAGTGCTTTCCTATATAGGCCTTATGCTTTGGAATTTTTAATTAAACCTTTTATTCCCTATAGCCTTTATTTACATGTAAAAGGTACACTTATATATTAAGTGCAGTTGTGCATTACATGGTGGTGCACATGGTGGCCAGGTACTTTGGAGGCTGAGGCAGAAGGATCACAAATTGGAGGCCAGCCTGGGAAATTTAGCAAGACCCTCTCTCAAAATAAAAATAAAGGGCTATGGATATACTTCAGTGATAGCTTCAGACAGCTCCTGAAGCCCTGAGCAAGCACAACAGGTCTCCAGCAGAGTCCCAAAGGCACAGGTGGGGTATGCAGTAACCTCCATTCAATTCTGCTTGTGACCATCAAACTCACTGAGTCTATAATTTTGTGGAACAAAGAACAAGGTCCCAATTAGGGCAATGGTATTTTCACTGAATAGATTGTTTGGAGGTATAATTTCATACAGCAACACTCACCTCTTTTAGTGTACAATTCTATCAGTTTTAACAACTGCATATTAGTATTAGTGTGTAACCACCACCAGTAATGATATAAGAGACTTCTATCGTCCCTCAAAATTCCCTGGTGCCCCTTTGCTGCCTGCCATGCCTCTGCTGATCTGTGTTCTGCTCTGACAGTTTTGCCTCTTTCCAGATGCCATATAAATGGAATCACATAGTAGACAGCTTACAAATAAATTCCAGTTTCTTTCACAAGCATAATGTAATTGAGATCTACCCATTATTCTGGGTGTATCAGTAGTTTGCTCCTGTTTATGGAAGCCTTTTCTTTAAGCAGAACAGCTTAGTGATCAACAACTGAAAATATGACCTAGATACATAAAACACAGTACTAAACCACAGCTTTCCAGCGGGTTCAGAGCATGTTCAAGTTCCTGTGTTAACCAAGATATGTATGTAAAACGTCTATAACTCTGCCTGGCACACAGCATGCTCTTCAAAAGAGGCCTCCTTGCATACATGTGTGAGGCCCTGGATTCAATCCCTGGTACTGAAAAACAAACAAATATAGTTGTATTTATTTAGTGTATTTAGTGGATCATATAACTAAATATTTTCTGTATCCTAGCAGCCAACCCATAATAGTACTACTTACAGTTGAACACACATTTATTAAATTCTTGCAGGGGTAAGGCACTATTTTAAGAGCCTGGATCATATAGGAATGGATAAAACAGTTCCTGTTCTTAAGGAACTCCTAATCCTGGTGGCAGAAGCCAGCACTTGGACAAGCACCTCTCATGAAAGGCAGAACGTTAAGCCCTGTAGTTGATGTACGTGTGCCTAACTTCTGTGTTTGCTTCCTGTCCCCGCCACAGTGACTTGGGGGAAGGACACTTGTAGGAACAGATTTGACTTTCTGAAGTTGGTCCTGTATGCATACAATGAACTTGCTTAAATTTCTCCCCATTTGGGAATTGAGTTGCCCCCTTGACTTTTCCCCAAACTTTTGATTATTTCTTACTTAAAATATAGTCATTTAAATTGATTGCAGCTAAGCCTGAGGTGCTTCCACTTGTAGAGTCAACAATTACAGACAACGGGTATATGAGGAGACGGCTACAGGGACGGTGATGGAGAGGAATAGATACAGGCTGAGAACTTGGCTCCATTTCTCTGCAGAACACTCTTGGACTCTGTGTAAAAAATCTGAGCCAGTTATCAGACAGGGGATGGGATATCTAGCCACTCATTTTAACCTTCATGTGTTGTTCCAGCTAACAAATTTGTAACAAAATATTACATAATACAGTATTAATTCAGTTGAGTTTAACCCAACTTAGATGCATTATTCCAGCTTTAGGAGTTCAGTTTGCTTAACTCTCTTAGGATGAATAATGTAGCTTATGTCAGAACTGAGTAATGAGTAATGGCTTCACTATGGTTTTTCTTAATTTGTTATTTTTAGATTTCAGTCAGGTAAGTCTCACTGATTGATTATTAACCAGCCCAAGTGTTTTAAATATTTGTAAGTGATTTGTCTACTGTGTCAATGGCTTGAGGAGTCACTAAAGTGAAATGTTAACTTGATTTACTGGAAACACTTGTGTTTTTGTTGAGTCTTCCTTCCTTCTAGTTGGAATATTGTACTTCTGGCAGCCTTTGTTTAGTGAGCTCACACGAAAGTGGGTTGTTAGCCATAGATGTGACCTTGAGAATGGTGCTGTTGAAGAGAGGACCCGTTGGATCTGGTTGGATCTGGGACTGTTTTCAAACAAGTGAGCCACATGTGTGCCCTTTGCCACAGACCTAGAACTTGTCTCTAAGGCCACAGACAGTGACCCCTAAACCTGACCCATTATGATCCCAGTATGTTCGTTATTTCAAAGGGCTTTAGGAAAACCCGTTTATTCCTCTTTCTAACCCTAGGAACCCCTGGTACTGGTGTCTGGTTAGAACCTAGCCTTTCATAAGGGCAGGGCAAAAATATAAACATTCTCCTCTCTCCCCTTGTTTGAAGAAATAACCATATCCAAGTCAGATGACCAGAGTTAAGTCCTGGGACTTAGGAGTTAAAAAGAACAGGTCCATTTTTACTGCCTTAATAGTCTTGTGACTTGAAGAGGCTTATTTAACTTTTTTTGGATCTGTTTAGTATTTTTGATACCTTTAGTGGGGTACAGTTCACTGAAGTATGAAAGTCAGTGGTTTTTAGTATATAGTTGTCCCTTGGTATCTGTGGAGGATTGGTTCCAGAAACCCCTGCAGGTCCTAAAATCTGCAAATGCTCCAATCCCTTATATAAAATGGCAGAGTATTTGCATATAATCTGTGCAATTGTCTTATGTACTTTAAATCTTCTCTAAGTTGTTCATAATACCCAATACAATGTAAATGCCATGTTGCTGTATTGTATGTTTTTTTAGGGAATAATAACAAGAACAAAAAGTCTATACCTGTTTGATACAGGTGTATTCCATCTATGATTGATACTGGAACTAGGAACCAGTGGATATGGAGGGCTGACGGTATTCACAGAACTATCAATCCATCATCACAATCAATTTTAAAGTATTTTAGGAGGGCGGGATAAGGAAAGGTTGATTGAGTTAGTTAGGAGTTAGTTAATTAGTAAGTTAGTTAGTTAGTAAGTTAGTTAGTTAGGAGTAAGGGGGCTTGGTGTGCTGTTGCACAGCAGGGTGACTACAGATGACAGGTATGTATGGTGTATCTCAAAAAACTAGAGGAGAGGATTTTGATTGTTTTCACCATAAAGAAATGAAGAATGTTTGAGGGGATCAGTGTGATTAACTAGATTTAAATATACACATATCATATTACATCATATGCATATATATGTATCCTCTAAAAGAAACTCTGTACCCCTTAGCTTCACCACCCCAGTTCTAGGCAGCAACTAATCTACTTTACATCATTACGTATTTGTATTTGCCTGTTCTTACCATTTGATATTAATGTAATCATACGATATGTCATCCTTTGTGATTGGCTTTTTTTTTTTAACCTAGTATAATGTTAAAAGTTCATCCTTGTTGTAGCATGTTTTAATACTTCATACCCTTTTATTCCCAAATAACTCGTTGTATGGATATACCACATTTATCTATTATTTTTGGACTTTTGGGTTGTTTCCACTTTGAGGCTATTATGAATAACATTGCTATGAAGGTTTGTGTACATCTTTTGGTGTGGACATATATTAACATTTCTCATAGGTATATGCCCAGTAGTGGAATTGCTAGGTCATGTGGTAACTGCGTTTAAATGTTTGAAGAATTGTCATGCTGTTTTCTGAAGAGACTGTAGCCTTTTGCATGTTAGTTTTACAGTGTATTGTGATTCCAGTTATTCTGCATCCTTGCTGGGAGAGACTGTCCTCTCTCATTTCATTAGAGGTAAAATCCTGGCCAAGGTCACAGTCCTTCTTAGAGTCCTATGCACACAAAAGATCCTCTGCTATTGGTTAGTTGGGTGCGTTAGACTGGGAGCCTCCCGAGCTTCCCCGGACTTGGTGGTGAGAACTGTTGGGTTCTGAAGCCTCACTGGTCACCTGGCTCTAAACCACATGCTCGTGAACTCTCCTGCTGCTTTCTCCAAGGGATGCACCTGGCAGCTGCTGCATGGCCGGCCAGGAGGCTCTTAGGATTTAGAGTAGTCATCTCCTGGGTCAATAGCTGGGTGCGTGGACTGGACGTGTCTGTTCTTGCCAGCTTTAGTTTGTGGTGTTGTCCTGTGTAAGGTTTCAGTGTGAGAGTGAAAGCTTAGCCAGCAACACAGTGACTTAGCAGTCTTCCCTTTAAGTCTCCTACTTAGAAGGGAATTCCTAGAAAGGGAAGAAGAAACTCTGTGCTCTCCTTTTTCATGTATGTTCTCCTTTAAGCCATCCCTTCTATCCCAGGACCTTTTGTAATGCTGGGAGAGGAAGGGCCTCCCTCCCTCCTTTCTTCTTGACGGGGATTGGAGGCCCAGTGAAGTTATTTGCCCAAGCTTGTACACTCGGTCTTTTGAGGGGAAGGCAGCGATGCAGGTTCTTTCCATTGTCTCATAGCCATTGGGTTATGATAGTTTGTGTGTAGAACTCTCAGTAGCTCTTCTGGGCCTCGGCCTGTGTATGGAGTAAAGACCAGCCCAGCAGTAAAGGCCAGTGCAGTCGTTCCTCAGCTCTTGGCTGGTGCTTATGGTCATGACCAGTAACTAATTAAAATGTCAAAGGAGTCAACCTAACTAGTAATTACTATCCTAGAAATAATTTATAGTAATAGTTTAACTAGTAATAACTTATCCTGCCACCATCAAGTAAAGAGGAACCCTTGGACTCTTCTCAGAACTTGCCTAGATCCTTTCTATGTAATTTACAACAGAGTATATGGTTAGAATTTACAAGTTCATATAATTAAAACAGACATGTTTTTAAAGTAATACTTGGAATATTTCTTTTTAATTTGATCTGCTCTTATCTCTTTTTCTATTTTGAACCCCATGAAACTTGAAAGCTATTATCTTATATGGTAGGTACAGATGCCTATGTTTGAATCCAGGCTCTGCTGTTTACTCTGTGTGATCAGGAGTTGTTTACTTAACCTCTCTGTGCCAGAACTTGTTACATGGAGAAAATATTAGCCTCCTAGGAGGGTGGGGATGATTAAGAGAGTTAATAACTTATAAAGTGCTGAGAAAAGTACGGGATGTAGTATATACTCAGAATATTAGCTGTTTATTGTTAAAGGTAGTTATAATAATTAAAAATACTGCTACTATCACTAAAACATCTATAACTATGACACTTCTGGCCCAGGTTGAATGGCCTGTGACTCGCTTATGTTCAAAAGGATTGAAGGCGCCCTGTACGCTACACATATCATACTGCCCTCTCCTAGCAGTTGGGATGTAAACAGAGAGAGCTCTGAGCTCTGCCTCCCAAGCCTCAAGGGGAGAATCCCTGCTTGACTGGGTCCAGCCCAGGGTCTTCCAGGTCCACTTACAGTTGGAAAATCAGCCACATTCTAATCAAATGAACTAAATATTTAGAGATTAACAAGAAGTCCTAATTTTAAGACCAGCATGGAAAATAAATTTCATTCCTCTCATATTTATCTAGGAAACAGCTGGGAGCAGGTGGCCCCAGAAGGTCTTTAAGCTGTTTTTCTTTTAATTTCTGGAAAGTTCCTTGCGTCTGAAACTGTAGCTGGAACCCCTTGCAGCGCCTGGCATGGTTTCAGGCACACAGTTAATATGGGACCAAGTCAATGTGCAGTTAAACAATTAAACAGAACTTCCTCCTGAGTTTGTCTTTAACACATGTCCCTTCCTCTCTTGCTCAACAGGTATTTCAGATGATGACATTATCAACATTACTCTCCCTACTGGGGTCCCCATTCTCCTGGAACTGGATGAAAACCTGCGTGCTGTTGGGCCTCACCAGTTCCTGGGTGACCAGGAAGCAATCCGAGAAGCCATTAAGAAAGTGGAGGACCAGGGAAAAGTGAAAAAACCCAAACAATAAAGTTCCCAGCGCTGGCCAGGAACCGTTGCAAATGGAGTGGCATGCAGTGTGTTAATGGGTGCTGATCTCTTTCCCCTGACTTTCTAGATTTTTCCAATAGAGATTGTATAGGTAACTAGGTCAATTTTCCTGGCCCTGGTTGGGCATTAGAGTGGCATTAGCCTCGGGAGTTAGCTTCCCTGCTAGTCCTGTTTGAGTTAGCCACAGACTAGTAACCAGTGGGGTTTTTAATGAAGGTAGTTTTGTTACTTTTTGAGATGGAGAGTAACAAGTGGAGATGAAGTTTAAGGTATTAATCCTTCAATAAATCATTATGGAGACACCATTGATGGGCACTGTTCTAATAAGTGCACTTTTTTATTTAATAAGACTTTCTGAGGTGATAGTAAGGATTACTAGATAACACACTGTGTATAAGTATTTATTACTGTCTTTTCCTCTAGGAAAAGGGATGCTTTGGTAGTTAGGCCAGGAACCCATTACATGGGAAAGTCGCAGATGAGTTCCTTCACGAAGGCTAGCCCACCAGCAGAGTAACAGTGGCGGCAGCAGCAACAAGGCCCTGTGACTTTCTCTAGACAAGAGTCATCCTTGGTTCACCATTCAGCAGAATTCTTCCTTGGCCGCTAGAATGAGCAGGATATAGATAAACTATGGCTACTTATGTTCTCTTTTTGTTTTTGCATTTTGAACTTCAATCTTTGAGTATTGACAGTTGGTTTCAAAATAAAGTTCTGTGACTGAAAATGGCATCCTCAAAGTGTCTCCACGTGTTTGATAAACTTGAGGCAGGCCTCTGAACTAATTCATGTCTTCCCATAGCATTCCAAGAGGTGCACTTACTTCAACAGCCTGATGCTCCTGATTTTCCGTACGTTAAAGACTGGGGTTGGGGAATGTAGTGTGTGTAATTTTGTTCACCTGAGCAGGGGAGATGGTGTCGTTGGGACTTGTCATATATGTTTTGTTGTTCATCAGTGAAGGACAAAAGATTATGATGTTTAGTATAGAGTAGTCAGAGTAGGCCGTGGACAGAATTGATTGCTTATCAGTCTTAATACTCTTTTCCACAGCATATATTTAAATACTATATGCAAGTTATCATTTCTTTAAGCTGTTGCCTGTATTCCAATGCAAGGCACATACATTTAAATGATAAAGTGATATAAGAAATTTGCAGTACAATACTTGGGAGGCTGAGCCAGGAGGATCACAGGTTCGCGGCCAGCTGCAGCTACTGAGTGAGGCCCTATTTCAAAATAAAGAAAAAAAATAGGGCTGGGGGTGTAGCTCAGAGGTATAATGCCCCAGTACTCCCCCCCCAAAAAAGAAAGAAAGAAATTTGCAGTTAGGAGCTATTGTAGTTACTTACCGCTTTTCATGGCCTTTCATTGATGTGTTAGTTACTTATGCCCATTTTATAGCAAAACACCTGTAAGTCCAGTACTTGAGAAGCTAAGGTAGGAGAATTACTGTGTCGAGGCCAGCCTCAGTAGTTTGGCTAGACTCTGTTTCAAAATAAAAAATAAAAAGGGATGGAGGCATAGTTCAGAGGCAGAACACCCCTGGGTACAGTCTCCACTACAAAAAAAAAAAAAGAGAGAGAGAGAGAGAAAAAAGAAAAAAACTTTGCTGCTATGGATTGGCTTACAAAGATAACTGAAAGGCTGAATGTGGGTCTGCTCACAGCTGGCCACATCTGTGATACAAAAAGATGCATAAAGACATAGAATGTGGATGCTTTCCATTTATTGTTCTATACCACAGTCTTTCATTTTGGTGCTGTTGATTAATTAATAATACTCTAGATTTGAGGTTGAGAATACAACTACCGTATCATACTAGAGATTCAAGCCTATGGCTAGGATGCAGCTCTGACTGTGTTTGCATTGTTTCATCTCTGGAATCGGCCTCTGAGTTTTCCAGCATAAATGATGTAAACTGTGCCTTAATTCAGGTCAAGATGCTGGATTTGGACACTTCCCTTGATGGCCCTAGATGTCCACTTTTAGGGGATCCTCTGGCAGCATGGTGTGATTCTGCACATAAAGCAATATATTCAGGCGCTGTGCAATCTTACAGACTTCCCAAGATAAGGTTGACTTCTGCTGATACTTTCTGATACAATTTGGTCTCTTACTGTTTTTTAATCTTGGCTGAAACAAATGTGAACAGAGGCCAGGTGTGCATACCTGTAAGCCCAGTACTTGGGAGACTGAGACAGGATGATCATAGATTTGAAGCCAGCCTCAGCAACTTAGTGAAACCCTGTTTCAAAATTAAAAAATAAATAAAAAGGCCTAGGGGTGTATCGCAGAGATTGAATGCCCTTAGGTTCAATCCCCAATACCAATAAATAAATAAATATAAATTTTTAAAAATGTGAACAGAGGAGACATTTTTGAAAACTTCACATAAAATCACTTTAACAACTCAACCTTCGAACCATTTAGTGAATTGTTTTCTTTGCATTGTTAACAGGTGGTCCAGGATTTCTGATGCAGGATTCTGGATGGCTGCCTAACCTGCATCCTAATCTTGGATGCTTCTGAAGCTAGGACAGAAGTTAGCATTTTTTATTTCCTTCTAAAGAAAAGGAAGCTAGCCTGTCTAGAAATTTGGTCCTGGGAGAGGGCATCCTGTCTGCCACCAGTATAGGCCTGCCCTGGGGCCAGCGAGACATGTCTCCTCTGCTCAGGCTGAAATGATTGCCCCAGTGTGGGTCCCAAGTGGTGAGATGAGGGCAGTAGCCCAAACAGCACCGCTGCTCCTGGAGATTTAATTTTCAATATCTCAGACTCGTAATATATCCCAGGACACTGTGAACTTGTTTATCAAAAAAAAAAACAGTTCTGACCCAGAAAATGGAGGTCCTCACATTGCCTAGCAATAATTTGAGCCCTGAAATAACAAAGCATCCTTGGTTAGGATACATTATGCCTAATGTATTTTTCCTTGGTAAAGGTGTGCAAGAAAAATTAATGGGATTTCATTTTCAAGTTCACCCAGATTCTTTTCTTCCAATTTGCAAGCTGTTTCTCATCTTGGACCATGGCCACTTTTATTGAAATGCGCCTTAATAGCAGGGGTTATTTGTGTTCTAGACTGAGAAGCCTCCAGATACCTTGAAGCTTGTGAAGAATGGTTGTGTGTGTGTGTGTGTGTGTGTGTGTGTGTGTGTGTGTACCTATTAGAACAAATCTCTGTTGGACCGCAGTTAGCTTGGTGACTGAAAGCAGAAATCCTCCTGGTAATGTTAGCACTCACAGGAAAATAGGTCAGAAATTAAGTAACTCCCTTCTCCCCCTACTGTATAGTTGTAGGGTTTTTTTTTGTTTGGGGCGGGGTTGTTTGTTTTTGTTTTTTTGGTACTGGGGATTGAACCCAGAAGCATTTCTACTTATGAGTCACACCCCTAACCCTATTTTGTTTCTTATTTGGAAACAGAATCTCACTAAATTGCTGAGGCTGGCAGAAAACCTGTGATCCTCCTGTCTCAGTCTCCCAAGTACTGGAATTATAAGCGTGTGCCACCATACCCGGCTCCCTTTTTATTTTTTAATTCTGAAACAGGGTCTTGTTAAGTTACCACACTGGCCTTCGGCCTGAGATCCTCTCATCTCATCTCAGCCTCCCCAGTACCAGGTGTAGTTCTTTACTACCCTCTTTCTGTTTTTGACATAATGAAGTGTGTAAAACAGACTAGACAGAAGATCGTCATCCCCAGTGTCATTTTTAATTCATTTTTATGTGTTGGCAAGTGACACATCAGCACCTCTTCAGAGTTCAGCTTCTCTCTCACTTGGTAAGGCTTCCCACATCCTTCTCTCACAACACGCCAGCATCACCTCAAGGTCGCACGCAGGTCCTGGTCATGTTTCCTATGTTTGTCTTGAATAATTAGGTCTTTCAAGTTCTGTCCTCGTTTATAGAATGCCCTTTGTTGTATCAAATTGTCCCCCAGCAGGTCTGACTGTGGCATCCGCCACGTCATGCGGTGACCCAAGGGTTTTCACATTGGACTGTGAGAAGAATTTAAACCACTGATCCCAAAGGGAATATGGAACATCCCGAATACAAGAATACTTTAATCATCTAGCTTCCTTTTAATGACAAAATTATTTGGCAAAATTAAAGGCAGAATTGAAGTCACTGTTTTTCCACAATGGGTAAAGTTTTGTTTATTGGAGGTTGCTATGGTTTGGATGTGTTGGAGACAATCCCCAAATCCCTATGTTGATGGTATTTGGAGGCGACGTGTCATGTAGGTAGGTAGTTTTAGATGGGGTCATGAGGGTGGGCCCCATTATGACATTAGTGGCTTTATCTGAAGAGTAGGAGAGGCTTGAGCCAGCATATGCTCTGTCTCACCATGTGATGCCCTCCACCATGTTATGACAAGAAGAAAGCGCTCACCAGATGCTGAGCAGATGCTGGTGCCATGCTCTGGATTCCCAGCAACCACGAGCTAAACAAACCTGCTCACTATAAACTACAGCAGTCAGTTGTAGCAACAGAAAGCGGATGAAGACAGTGAGTAACTAGGTACATATTCTAGCCTTTAAGATCCTGGTACGTTAAGTTGTCTTAAATTTTTTTTGCAAGTGCCTTTGACAAGTTTCTAAAGGTAATCTGGACCTGCCTCCACCATTTCCTCAGTGCACCTTATATAGCCACATCTTAATCACTTGCCTCTTATTGGACTGGGGGCTGGTCACTGAAGCTTGTTACATTAGCCCTGATTTGACAAAGATATATATGTTTCATTTTTTGGTGGTACTTGGGATTGAACCTCTAAGCTATAGCCCCTCCCTTTTTATTTTTTATTTGGAAACAGGGTCTTGCTAAGCTGGTAAGACCAGCCTCAAACCTGCAATCTTCCTGCTCAGCCTCCCAAGTACTGGGATTATAGGTATATGCCACATGTCCAGCTTTAAAATCTTTTTTTTTTTTTTTTTTTTTTTTTTTTTTTTGTGGTACTGGGGATTGAACTCAGGGGCACTCTACCTCCGAGCTACACCCCTAACCCTATTTTTTATTCTTTATTTTGAAACAGGGTCTCACTAAGTTGGGGAGTACCTCACTAAGTAGTTGAGGCTGGCTGAAAACTTGGATCCTCTGGTCTCAGCCTCCCAAGTACTGGGATTACAAGCGTGCACCACCACGCCTGTCACCTTTTTCATTCTCTAAAGAGACCTAATGGCAGTCATGGCTAAGTAGTCCAAAGTTTTGACTTGAATATAGTCTGCATTACCTCTGCTGTCTAAAAACCTGTGAGCTTGCTGTGTGTGACCACAGGACAATGTGGGTACCTCTGATATTAAATGTAAGTGTTTAAAGATGATAATGTTGCTGAGACTGAATAATTTTGAAATAATTTTAGAGAATTAAAAATGAATAAATTTGCTGGGCATGGCGGCACATGCCTGCAACCCCAGTACTTGGGAAGCTGAGACAGCAAGATCACAGTTTTGAGAGCAGCCTCAGCAAAGAGTGAGACTCTCATCAGCCTAGTGAGACCCTGTTTCAAAATGAAAATAAAATAGGGCTGGAGTGTAGCTCAGAGGTAGAATGCCCCTGGGTTCAACCTCCAGTACTAAAAAATAATAATAAATGAATAAATTTACTTATGTTGTAAATCAGGCTAATTGCTGTGGGAGAAGGGAGATACGGAAGGGAAGAAGGTAAAAAAAAAAGGGTCCTATGTTACTGGTTTTGAGCTGGAGGTATTTGTATGAACAAGTGTATATATGTGTATGTGTGTATTTTCTCCTTTTCCTTCCCCCTAGCCCTCCCCCCTGGCAATGACTGTCCTCTGAAGGGGCTGGAAGCCATAACCCACTCAAAATCAGCATACCTAAGTCCCTCCATCTTGGTTCCCAAATACTGTTCCTCAGAGCAGGGATGTTTGGAAAAAATGGGTCCACATTGAGGCAGGCAAAGCACAAGGTGAGCTTGGAACATCTTGATGTGCCAGAAAAGAAAGAAAATGCCCAAGAATGGATGGGACACGGAAGTTGGCTTGAAGAACCAAATTTGGGACAGTTTGTAATTTAGGGGGAAAGAAAGCAAATACAGTAGTGAATGACAGGACATTGAATTTTAAAATAACCTATAAGATTATAGATTTCTTTAAAGGGGACAGGGACCAAAAATAATCTTTTCTTTATGGAAGAATGTCATCTTCCAATGTAATAACTAAATGAATCAGGGATCATCAAATCACTGGGCTTTGAGAGAACTGATCATTTATATTGTTTTAACTCATAGTAATCATGTTAATTACAAAGAATGTATCTTCACAATGGAAAGATCACATTTAGACACCACTGCCGCCAACGTATCCCATGACCTCGTATGCGACCTCATGTGGTTCCCGTATAAATCAACTGGAAGTACATATCTTCTTTCCAAAACTTTTATCTGAATCTACTAATGAAAAAGCAGTAAGGCAAATTTATAATATAGGATATCCCAAAAGGCAACTGGCCCAGGCTTTTAAAAATATATAGAGGTCATGAAACAAACACAAAAATATGAAGAGACAGTTCTAGGTTGAATGACACTAAAGAGATAGAACAACAAAATGCAAGTTTTAAACCTTAATTGAATCTGGATTAAAAAAAAAAGTTGCCAAGGACAGTTTTTGGCATTTAGGCAAATTTGCATATGGCCTATTAGGTCACAATAAATATTAAATGTATTGGGTATAGAAGTGGTATTGTGTTTTATGTAAAGGGACAACTTCGTTCTTAGGAAATACTCCCTGAAGAATTTAAGGGTAAGCTTTCCCTATGTCTGTGACTTGTGAATGGCTCAGCCAACACAATATTCCCACATGTCTAGAGAGACAGAAAGCAAATAAAGTAAATGTCATTGGTGAATTGAGGAAATGGTTTATAATGTACTATTATATTCTTTCAACTTTTCTGTAAGTTTGAAATTTTTCAAAATTTTGGAAGAATTAACTGATAGTAGAAAAAACTGGCCAAGACACACATATAACAAATTTATATTAAATATAGTCATTAAAGCTTGCATTGTTACATGGAGTGACTGGATAAAGGCTTCTGTACTTTGTGTTCTTGAAACATCAGTCATTTTTAAGTCTTTATTGTCAAAGAACAGATTGTACACTCATTTTACTTTTGTTGTCTTTGAGGCTACAGCAATGCATTAGACCAGCAATTAGCTTGTCTACTGATGCAACAAACCAGAAACAGGATTATGATTGCCAACACTTGGCAGTTGAATGAATAATACTGGAATTTCTCTCTTATTTTATTTTTTGCGGTACTGGGGATTGAGCCCAGGGGCATTCTACCTCCAGGCTACACCCCCAGCCCTATTTTTTAGTCTTTATTTTGAAACAGGGTCTCACCGAGTTGCAAAGAGCCTCACTAAGTAGCTGAGGGTGGCCAGGAACCTGGATCCTCCTGTCTCAGCCTCCCAAGTATACGCACGCCACCACGCCCGGCTCTGGAATTTCTCTGTTGACACAAAACCTTCTATTTTATTCTCCTCAGTGCCTCTGAGTGGCATTCCTTCTTGGTGCAACCATTTGCTAAACTGCTTAATTACTAGACCTCCATTTCTTGGAATTTTAGCTTCCTACACCAGCCATCTCCAAAGGTCCCTTGTATCAGTCCAGCTCAGTGTCATATCCAGCTTCAACCCATGTGGCTCCACAGCAGCCATTGTTCTTATTGCTCTACATACTCTTGTGCTAAGCCTGCTGAAGGTCAGAGGCCTGAAATGAATGCTCCTCATTGCCCACAACAGAAGTCAAGCAGATTGGCCTTCTACTTATGTGGAAGCTGGCCATTTACATCTAAGTCTAGTCTCACTTTTAAACACAAGATCCATGACATGCACCGCGGTGTGCCTCTGTAGTTCCAGCTATGTAGGAGGCTGAGTTGGGGGTGGTCACTTGAGCCCAGGAATTCAACATAGCAAGACACCATCTTGAAACAAAACAAGAGGTACTTCTTTCTGCTGGGGTGAGTAAGTGAGTAGGTAGTTGTCTACTTTGAAGGACACTGGCTGAGGAATTTGTGGTTTTGACAAGATTAAAATCATGCCAGGCTCAGAAACTGTTGCCCAATTCCAGTTCACTGGCATTAAAGAATATTTCAACTCTTACACTCTTACAGGAAGAATAAGTTCTGTTCTGGCCACATATGGAGGCATTGCTTTGGTGACCTAATTCAAGCCACGGTCTAAAAATTCTCTAGCTGTGGAAGCAACGTAAATGGATTCTAAAGTGTCTGACCACATCTCTTGAATTCCCATGCCTGGAGAAAGCTAATGTCAACTCATCATGTAATACTCAGTTTGTACAATAAATCACAAACCCAGAAACAAACTAACAGAAAACAACTAAGATTCATGGAAACGATTTTATTTTCATGAAGGAGGCTCTACTCTTTCAAGACACCCTCAATGCTTGGCCCGCACATTTAATTTTCTATAAGTCCCAATTCTTAATAAACCTCCATATAGCCCAGTGTGTGACATAGCCTATTTCCAAAGAGACAGTGCCTAGTTTCTAGTCTTAAGAGAGTAGGTGTCATCCCAATAGCAATCGTAGCAACTACTAGCCAAGATGTCAGAAGGTCACTGTCTTCTCATGACAAAGCTACTCAACCAAAGGCATTATTTTGCTGCAGACTTAAGGATTTCTTGTGAAGTCACTGTAACTACACATCTATTTAAAAAGGAACATCTACCCTATCATGCTGCTTGGCATCCAAGTGAGAGGAAACTTTGCTGGATGGGCACTCGGGCAGAGCCGGAGTTTTTATTAGCCAAATGAATTGCATACAGTCTACCCTTTTAGTGAGAAGACTCTTTGAAGTAGTTGACCTTGGCGTATATAACTGCTGGACCAGAGAAGGCGCAGGCTAGCACATAGCTATGCCCTCATGATCAAGGCCATTTGATCCATCTTGATGCCAGTTCTACAGACCACTCATTAGAATTCATCCACTGGCCATATGTTGGCCAGTCAATATTTTTATATTTCTGAAGCAACCCAAGATCCTGAACTAGATTGCAGGTAATGTTATTTGCAGCTGGAATTCTAAGGACTCTCTCAGGAATCTTGCTATTTTATAATCTGTATTTTATAAAATTCTTATTTCTGCACCTAAACACTGGGGGTCAGTATTTGCTTACAAATGCCTTTAGATTGGGCTCCTGACCTAACTCTGGCTATTCACTACAAAAGATCTGTCTAGAGAGGCCTGGAATCCCTCCCTGGGGAAGATTTCTTTCTCTGATAATGTAACTGTAGAGCTGAGCCTATGTAGTCATAAATGTAAATATCTATGTTGAGGGTCCCCATGGGATTTTAGCCTGGGAAAGAGGCAGTTGGTTTTCAATCTAAGATAAGAACCAATCCCAAGCCCTTGTTGGTTGCTGGAGACTCCTCTGGCAGCATTTGCCCCGCCTCTGCCCCCAGGAGCTCAGCCAGCATCCTGGCTATCAATCCCCCTTGGCTTTCCTTCTGATTCATCATGTCTCGTGTTATCCTTCAACTTTGTCTTCTCTTCATTCCCACCATCCCCTCTCCCCCTTGAGTCAACCTTCATCTTTTCTCTCCTTAAACATTTGAGCAGCCTTCTGCCTGGTGCCCCTGCCTCCACTTTCCCCCCTCCAGTCCCCTCTGAGAAGTTGTCCTCAGAGGACATCTCGAAAGCCTCCTCAGAGCCTCCTCAGAGCCTCCTGCAGACTCTTGCGGGACCCAGCGCCCTTCAGACTCTGCCTTAGTACATCTCTCTCCTTGGCCTGAACTACCTCCCATCCAACCCCACCTGGCCCTTGGTTCATTGCCTGCCTAATGCCTGCTCATTCTTCAGGACTCACAGGCACCTGCAGAGCCCTGTGCCTTCCCCTCATCAGGTCTCACTTGCTCATTGTCTCTTCAATTTACTGGCAGGAGAATTGAATAAATTCATGTCTGGTGCCAGACAAGGTCCTGCAAACTTGCCCTCCGGAATCCCCCAGCTTTATTCCCCTGGAGTGCTAAACTGTCCATTGTATAGACTTATTCTCTAAGCTATTTCTTGCTTGTATGCAGCAAGTGATCTTAACCTGTCTGGACTCTGTGGCCATTATCCCTCTATAGTCATCCATGGACACAGAGATGAAAACCCTGCTAGTGGTGGACAGGAAGCCAGGGGAGGACCCATAGTCTATCAGCTCAGAGCATTTCACCACAGGCAGCGGTTACAATGACACAGAAACAGGTAACTTAAGATCCATGTCCTGTTTTCATTCACATTATGGAGCTAAATAGAACTATAAATATTTTGAAAACAAGTGGAAAAGATCCCCTAGGATCTTCCCATCCTAGGAATTATTTTATTTGTTCCGGTATGTGTATTTCACATAGATGTATTCTTTACACTCTGTATCATATTCTTTATTACAAGTATTTCTCCATACAGCCTAGGCCTATATTTGAATACTATATTTGAATACTATTCCATCATTTGGATAGAAATTAAGTGTCCCAATAGAAAAAAAAATTAGGTTGCATTCAATTTTTTTCTATAATAATTGATATCTATTTAAGAATATCAATTGAGCTAACAAACTGCTAAATAAAATGTCATATATTTTATATATTTTGACAAATATTCCTTCATAACAAAAAGTATTTTAAAACATATAAAGCCATATTATGTAACTGAAGATCACCAAATGATGTCAAGGGTGGGTATGGTAGTCTTCTCAGAAAAGGGTTCATATATTCTAAACCTTGAATGACAGAGTGTGTGCCTGTGTGAGTGTGCTCCAGGCTGAAGAAATTACACAGGCAACAGAGTGTTTGGGAACTGATAACAATGTGCAAAACCCAGCATTGAATTCTCAGAATCACCCCCTCAGCCCCCCCCCCCCCCAGATAACAGGTAAGATGGGGGTAGCTTGAACACAAGAACTGAAGTAGCATGCAACGGGAGAGAAAGGTGGGGCAGGAGCCAGATTGGGCCGTGGTGGGATGTGTGGGAGACCTGGAAAGCCTTCCAAGCAGAGGAGCAGCGCAGCAGCCCAAGCCCTCAGAGCCACGGAGGAGCTTCAGTCATTTGAGAATACAGTCTCTCCAGGGAAAAATTCACATCCCACGCTAGTGAAATATAATCCCTGCGAGAATGGAAAGTCCTGTCTTAACTTACTTACTTTGGTACTAGGGATTGAATCCAGAGGCATTCTACCTCTGAGCTATATTTTATTTCTTATCTTGAAACAGGGTCTGATTAAATTGCTAAGGGTGTTGCTAATTTACTGAGGCTGGCTTCAAACCTGTGATTTTTCTGTCTCAGCTTCCCAAGTACCAGGATTACAGGTGTGTGCCACCACACCTGGATTCCTACCATATTTACAAAGAAGCCAGATATGGCAGAACACACTTGTAATCCAGGTACTTGGGAAGCTGAGACAGGAAGATTGCAGGTTGGAGGTCAGCCTCAGCAGTTTAGGGAGACCCTCAGCAACTTAGCGAGATTCTGTTTCAAAATAAAAAATAAAAGAACTAGGGTTGTAACTTGGGGGTAGGATGCCCACTGGGTTCAATCCCCAGTACGAGAGAGAGAGAGAGAGAGAGAGAGAGAGAGAGAGAGAGAGAGAGAAAGAGACAGATTAAAAGGGAACCCTTTAAATGCAGCAAAGCAGTTCTAGAAATAATATTGTGCCTCGCATCACAATGCCAGGAAAAGAGCAATAACTATGTTCATGACTATTGAAGTTGTACAAAAATACTATATTTAAAATCTTGATTTTAAATTTTAGCATTCAGGCATAATGAATGAACTTCCATGGCCCATCCTGTAATGGCAAATTAATTCAGGTATTGGTTCTTGCTTAGTCTTCCCAGTAATATTCTGAGGTGGACACTTATTACCCTCATCTTCCAGAGGAGGCACGGAAGAGCTGAGCAACAGACCCGAAGCCACAAAGCTAGAGTACAGCTGTAGCAGGACTCAAATCCAGGTTGATCTAAATCCAAAGTTCATGCTCTTGGTCACTACCCCATACTGTTTTTATTTTTTATTTTTATTTATTTTTTTTTTTTTCCGGTACTAGGGATTGAACTCAGGGGCATTCTACCTCCGAGCTATACCCCCAGCCCTATTTTTTATTCTTTATTTTGAAACCGAGTCTCACTAAATTGCGGAGTGCCTCACTAGGTAGCTGAGGCTGGCCGCGAACCCGGATCCTCCGGTCTCAGCCTCCCGAATGCTGGCCCCATACTGTTTTTAGATTGAAGAAAACAAAAGTTTAAGTTGAGATATCCAAAACTAGTCAAAGAATAAGGCTGTCTCATGTAGCTATAGTGAGCAAGTTTCATTTTCATTTTAAATTAATATGGTGTCACCTCGGTTCAACAGGACACCGAGTGGAGCTAGAGAGCTGGGGTTTTTCATATAAAATTTAAGTGTAAACTTTTCCAAGTGTAGGAAGGGATTTTCCTTTCTCAACCTGACTGCTTGGATATTTAAGGAGTTCAGAGCTTGTGCCTTAAAGCTTGATTGGATTATATAAATGTGTGCATAGAAGATGACAGGACATTTGATTTACAAAAAAACAAAACAAAACAAGAAACTGTGCTTTCTTCAACACAGAGTATTTAAAGCCACAGAGCTCCAGCCTCAGGAAGCTGTCAGTGTCAGGGCCCTTAGTTAGAAGCAGCAGAAACTATTCTAGCTAGCTTAAACAGAAAAGGAATTTGTTCAAGGATACGGGGTGGCTCAGACCATCGGGAAGGCTGGAGAGTTTCACCTGGAAGGCCACTCACTGAGAGCAAGACTCAGGTCACACTGTGGGGTTGTTCTGACCTCTGGGTGAAGGCTGCCCTCCTGCTGTCTGTGCTGGGCTCTGGGCGCCACCTGTGCTGTTCTTCTGGGTGGCTGCAAAAATGGCTACACTTCTGCCCCCTTACCATGCAACTGTGTGCTTCCAGCTGATTCTGGGTTCAGCCAATGGACCACCTCCTTTTCTCCTTTCCTGCATGTTAATTCAAGGCTGATCCCAGCTACCGAATGGACCACGCTGTCATCCATAGCCAGGCTGTGAGCAAGGGCAGGGAGGCTTCTCTGCAGTGAGAAAGACCTACTGCCCCCCAGTATCGGGCGCCCCAGGCTGAACCTTCAGCCATGAGGCCCCAATAAAAGACGCCGGCTAAAAGCTACTGGTTCGAACCTCTTTTATTATCTCTCTCTCTTTTCTGGGATCAAAGGTTTTACACACACGATAACAAACACAGTGCTGAGGTCGTCTTTCCAAATAGTGCTTTTCCTACAGACCTCCAATAACCCCTCTCTCTAGCAACCCATCTTTCACTAGCAATCCACAATCTTTCTTCCCAGGACTTCCCCAGCAACCCGGCCAACCTCTTCCCAACCGCTTCTTCTTCCCAACCAATTCCTCCCAGAACTTCCCGACAACTTTCCAGCCCAGCAACTTCCCAACCAGCCTTTCCCCAACAGCGTGT